>JAJIZL010060847.1:1902-13997 GCA_023969395.1 Amblyomma maculatum
TTATTTATTTATTTATTTATTTATTTATTTATTTATTTATTTATTTACAATTGTCTTGATAGCGTGCTTAAAATGGATGGCGTTGATATGATGCAGGGCGTCTTGTGGTAGATCATTCCAGTCCCTGGATGACGTGACGAAAAAAGATCGAGAATGAGCGGTAGCTAGTTCTTGCGGAGGGGGCGTAGACGGTATTATGGTGATTAATACGGCTTGAGAGGCGATAAGCAGGTGATATGATCTGGCAATGATTCTGGCAGTGAGCATGGCAATAGGCGACAGCTGTTGCCAAGCCTTCTTTTTGGGACAACCGCTTAGCCTCAACAACAAAGGTTGTTGAGGCTGCGGATTTTATTCCAGTAGGGCTAGTAATTAAGGCTTTTCCCTTAAATAAATCATATACACTCAAATAAAGCCCAATGTATCATTTAAGGACAGAGCTAGTAAGGCTTTCGCCTTAAGGAAACCAGTTCCTCAAATACAACCCAAGGTATCATAAGCGCAAAAGCACTACACTGCATTTGAAAGAGGCAGAGGAGACAAATTAAATTTGGCTTGTATCGACGGACGTAACGGCAGACAACTCTAACTTAAAAAGGAGTTTTTAGAGTTTATAAAAGGGGAAAACCGTCATACAAGGGTCGCTCTCATCAGCCGATATCGTACCTAAAATGGGTGCATCACGGCTGATATAAAGGTGTAATAGTGCGGTACGTTATCTGCTACCGTGCGCGCTCTTATCGATCCTTATCGAGGCCGGTGAGCGCGCGCCGGCGACAATGTGGAGTAACTTGGCGACCTAAAGGCAGTCTGCTCATGCACAGCGACACCCCCAAGGAAGCGGGTCAGGGTAGCAGGTCGCGCTGCGCAAGTTATTTGCCATTGTGGTGCGGATGCGGGAAACTGCGGTATTCTTCTAATCTCTTCAAAAAGGCGACAATCCATCCTATTCGGCATGAACGCCCCCAGTTTGAACCGAGTGGCTAGGAGATGTTTAAATCCATTTTTTCTAACGATAAATATGTATTTTAGCGTCGGACGAGCGTCAATATAAAAAGAAAGAGCCAAAAGTCAATCCTTTACTTTTTCTCAGTGTCCTTGTTTAAGTAATAAGAATTCAAGCTGCGCATGCGCAGTGACGGTTCCTATCTGATGAATGTGTATTCTGCGAGTCCCTTTCTCTTGATGTGGTAATACATCTTATCCTCCATTACGCTCTTTTTCCAACGCTTCAAGCACAACAACTCGGCGCCGTTTTTGAGGCTTTTTGTGGGTTTCAGGCGCGGGAAAAATAGAACACACCCATCGTAGTCACCGGGAGCTCGCCGGAACCAGAGCTCGCATACGACGCCTTCATTTCTCCGGCTTAGAGCGCCCGGTCACGGGGAGAATTCAATCTTAAGACGCCCGCCATGCCAACCGCGCACTACAAACGCGCATCCAATATTGCGCCGTTATTTTTCCTTTTTCAGAGACAGCACGGGCCGCCGTTCCTCACCCTTCCTCGACACGTTGGCCGCTTTCTTTCCGCGATCCGCGTAAACGCATCCGGGAGCGGCGCGGGCGCGAGACGGGTCTCTCCGAGCGCGGCCGTGGTGCGTGCGCTGGAAGCCGCTGAACGCGCTTATCTCCGGGCAGAAGCGTGTCGCGCGGGAAACTCATCGATCTCTCTCTCTCTCTCTCTCTCTCCCTGCGGGCTAGAACACGAAGCGGCCGGACCACCGGCACGGGTCCGTGTCCTCTTTCCTACCCCGCCCTTTCGTGCCTGCAGGATTCGTGCCGCAGGCGCGCGTCCGAACGAGCCGCTCGTTCGAGGAGCAAGCGGCGACGCTTTCAGACCCGCCTCGGGTTGCATTGGGCAAGCGAGTGAAGGAGCTCAGGAGGTGAGAGACCAGGAGGAGAGAGAGAGGTAGGAAACGGAGGCAGGAAAAGCCTGGAGAAGACGCAACGAAGGGGAGAGAAAGCGAGGCTCAGGTGCCTCCGTGCGGCCGCCCCGCTCGGCAGCAAAGTGACAGCCACAAGGGAAGTAGGGGTGAGGGTGAGGACTCGCTCGTGATGGCGGCACGGGCGCGAGCATCAAATTCGATTATCGCCAGAGCACGTCGCGGCGTGGCAGTAACGGCACGGGCTCGGTAAAAAGAAGGAAAAAAATCAAAATGTGGATGGAAGCCACATCGGAACTCGCATCGCCCGCCACCGCCCTAGGCCGCGACCTCGCCGGCACGCACTTCCTTCCGGCGGAAGTTCCGCGCGACCCTCAGGGTCGTTTTATTCTTTCGACCAGAGGGCATGTCAGATTTTCCCTTGTTCTTTTCGTTTTGTCGGTGTCCGATGTCCCGTTGGCGTTGCGTAGGCAGCGCTTACGTAAACGGCATAGAAACCTTGTGCAGTCGGTTTTCAGGCATGCCGAAAAGAACAGATAAGCTCATCTGGGCTTTTTCTACCCTGTTTTACACTTCCTTTCTGCAGCGTGTCTCGTCTCCGTAAAAATAAAAATAAAAATTATTTTAACTTTTGTTGCGTCAGCGTTTACGCGTTTCTCTGCAAGGCGTATTTCATAACGATTAGAAATGCTAACATGACACTTGGAGTCGTTTACGCCTTATAGCAATGATTCTCGGAACGCGAACATTTTGAAACAAGTATGTCGGGTCGGGAACTCAGTTGCGTACAAAAAACGGCCGAAAAATAGCCTAGTGCAAAACGCTAATTACAGTGGCTTAGTAGAAAGGTTAGTCTTGTTTTCGTATTGTTTCTCTTTACTTTCCGTGGATTCTATTGATTTGAACTGGCTTAAATCTCATATCTTATTATGAATGCTACTCAAGTAGGCCCGAGCGACATAGATATAAAGCTTCGCTTTAACGGGGCCGCACGACACCCGCGTGACCTAGGAGTATAGCATGACGGTTGTTGCGTACCTAATTCGGGATGCAATGGTCATGATCGGTGGGCTCAATTCCCCTGTCAAGAGAGAGAGAAAGAAGTAGCAGAATAGAAAGGCAGAGAGGTTAGCTAGGCGATGCCCAGTCCGCTATCACACATTTGTAGAGGGGAACGAAGGGAGAAATGAAAGAGCTCCAAAAAAAGGACGTCTGTCACATGTCCGGGGATCTATAGTAGAAGGGACCCGGTTGAGAGCGTACACTTGAAGTCTAGAACTCAATCTAGAGTCATTTAAAAACCTAATGAGCGCCTTCACTGCTTTCCTTCCGAATGAAGGTGTCGTCCAAGAACCCAGAAACTATTCAGTAAGAGGGCGAGAGTCCAAACAGCGGAGTGTAGCAACCAGGAAGGCATGTTCATGCTGGGGCAGTCACAAAGTATGTGCGCCATCGTTTCATCATACCCGCACTGCTCACACGTTGGAGGTCTACCGTTCCGATGAGATGGGAATAGGCGTTTATAAACGCCACTCCTCGCCACGATGCAACGCTCTAGCATGCCAGCGTGAAGGCCAAATGATATCTGCAGTTGAATTGATCATAGTAGCCTCCGGACGTAGACCATCTAGTCGAGTTTCAGGCGAGCAGTCAAAGGTGCCTTGCTGCGTCAGCTCTTGTCAATGGTATCCGGACAATTTTGGTTGTATCGTACGCTGATCGAGCAGCTTCATGAGCAAAGTCGTTGTCAACAATTCCACCATGGCCTGATAACCACTGGTAGATTATTTCGTGACCCTCTTGTAATGCCTGGTGGTGCAGATGTCGTACCTCCGCTACAAGTTTCTTATGGTTGCCATGGCTCAAGATCGATTGAAACATTGTAGGGCAGGCTTAGAATCACAAAGCACGGTCCATTTTTTAAATAGTTTATTCAGCGATATACTTTACAGCAGCGTGGAGTGCGGCCAGTTCTGCTCCAGTAGAGGTAGTCTTACGCGAAATTAGATGGCAAATGTTTGCTTGTCTCGCACGAATGACGACGGCGCAGGCAGAACTAGAAGGGGTTACCGAGCAATCCGTATAGACATCAGTGCGGTCCCAATAGTCATTGTGTAGCATGGACAGTGTCAGTTGGTGAAGGGCTGGCGTTGATAAGCTCGATTTCTTCGATTTCCCCAGAATAGATACATGGGAGCCGCAGACAGTGGCGACGAAGGTCGCGCTGCCGGAGTGGACTGTTTTGAGATGGATGACATAATGATCTTTGCAAAAGGAGAATGTGATCTCTGCAGAGGCATCTGCGCAAGTTGATGCTGTGGAACCTTTGAAATATGTCGCATGTGCATTCACAAGGAGTCTAGAGCAATATACGTCGAAATCGGGTGGTCTTTGGCGAGTGCAATAATTTACCATGTTGATGCGCTTCGAAGCAGGCCAGGCATATGCGAAAGACCTAACCCTGGACTGCCTGAAGGGCACTCAAATTAGTCTTGCACGTGTTTGAAAGTACGGGCGTACTGTACCGCAGAAATCCTAAAAATATGGGCATTGAGTGTACCGATAAGTCGCATGATTTTCCGCCAAGAAAGCGGAGCATGCACATTGCGCACATTTCCGGTGAAACGCTGAGACCTTGCTTCTGAAGATAAGACGAAGGTATTGTTCCTGCCCGTTGAAGTCTTACACACACCTGGAGATGGGTCACAGAGAAGCTCAAATGCAGATGTCATCGGCGTACATTGATATCTGGATGGTGGAAGGGAAGTTCTCTGGGAGGGCGATGCTTGTTAGATTAAACAAAGTAGGGCAGAGCACACAACCCTGGGGCACGCCACGGTGGGTATAATACGCTGGAGTCGAGCCACATTCGCACTGAATAAAAAAAAAGAGATATTCTTGTCAGATAACTCTATATCCACGCAAACATCCGGCC
The DNA here is from genome assembly GCA_023969395.1 of Amblyomma maculatum. Lineage (NCBI taxonomy): Eukaryota > Metazoa > Arthropoda > Arachnida > Ixodida > Ixodidae > Amblyomma > Amblyomma maculatum. The sequence goes on from JAJIZL010060847.1 coordinate 6,721, forward strand.
ACCGATGCCTACAGTTTCCAGCCCATCAAAGATGGCTTCATGGACAAAGTTGTCGTAGGCACCTTTGACATCAAGAAAGAGTGCCATGAACAGACTTGTTGTTGGACCATTGGCATGAGATCAACGACGTTGTCAATGGAAGAGCGACCCCGCCAAAAGACGGCCATTGCTTTGGGGTATATTGTATAGTGATCAAGGTAACACTCAAGGCGCGTCAAAACCATTCTTTACATGACCTTTCCCACGCAACTGGCCAAAGCTACTGGCCTGTATAGGATGTGAGCTCGAGCGGAGGTTTCCCTGGTTTTAGTAGGGATATCAACCGACTAGATCCTCATTCTTGAGGAACAACACTGTCGATCTTGGCAAAAGTGGTTATAATGTTTGAGGAGCTCTTCGTGCGCATAGTTGCCAAAATAGGACAGCGCAGCGCATGTAATTCCATCTGGTCTGGTGAAGACGAACGCCTACATCTTGCGTTCGAGTCATCGAGAGTAGATCGAGTCATCACGAGGAAAAATGACATCCATAGCTGATTCCCGTGAGGCAGGAGGAACACGCTGGGAGCCCGAGGAAGTCGTTGCACCCGCAATTTTCTTACAGAAGTCAGTTGCTACCTTAATCTCTTCACGATCTTGATATACAGCCAAAGCACAGAATGGTTGTATTTGCTGTGGAGGCATACGAAAGCCCCGCACAGTCTGGCAAATGAGGAACATGGGCTTTCGAGGATCCAGTTGCTGGCAGAAAGATTTTCATCGCTGGTCCGCCATCTATCCATTCTTCACTTGTTTTTTTTTTTTTTTTCTACGTCCAGCCGCTCTCAGATCAGTTAAGCACTTGGTTCATCTGTATCGTCTGTCTGGTCGCCGCCGAAGAGCACGTTCGCTGTCAGTGATTTTAGATGACGAGATGTGATTACTAGCAACAGTCTTAGCATTTGCTATAGTGACCTCTAGCCTACCCGTGAAGCTTTCTTCGCACGCCTCTTCCATATGCTTTTGAAATACCGTACAGTCGATGTGCATGAGTTCAGCTGGGGCGGACGCACCAAGTCCATTTATTTTGAGGTGGTGGGAATGTGGTAACTCCCATGGGTGTCCAAATCAGAAAATCAGTGAACACACCGGTGCAAAGACCGAAAAACTAGTGTCAGACACAGGCAACTGCTGCAAGAACAGCAGCGTAGGTAAGTCGGACTGCCATCATTAAATATAGAGGTCATTATCGGAAGCAAATAAGGCCATATTCCTTCCTTTGGCGTTGATTCTGGTGCTTCCCCATTGTATGTGTTGGACATTATTATCACTACTAATGATCCAAGAAGCCCGGGTTGCCTCCATGATCGTCTTCAGCCTTTAGCGCGGTCCAGTTAAAAGGAGGGAGACACACATATGCTGCAATCAGTGTATTGTAACGTTCTTGCCTTCACTAACATGCTTACTGATTTTTATTGTGAGCTGGGACTGGGCAGCAAACGTACGCCATGTCAGTGAGGTTGCACCAAGACTTTGCTGCGCTCCGCGCATTTAGGAGCGAAAAAAGATTCGTTACAGACAGTGCAAAATACTAATCGATTTTAAAATATTGAGTCGGCAAATCTATCCTAAAAGTATTAATTTCAAGATCTGAATAGGGGAACTTGTGCGCATCTTTCTTACCTGCAAGCATTTGACTATTGAAAATTGTGTGCCTATTTTTATAACTTTAATGCATAGATGGACTCTGTGGCTTCAGCTACTGATTTTGATTTTGGCTCAGTCCGGTTTTACATCCGCACTTAGCGGCGACTCTTTTCCGTCCACCACGCAGAGCGGACTTGAATAGCACTGCATGGTTCGGGGTCACCTGCTTGCATAACAAAAAAAAAAAGCACACCACTTGCATTGAACAACCTTGTGATACCTTGTTGCAAGCGTTTTCTTTCCACCGGAGCGTTCCTTTTCTGCCATGCGGGTGCAAAAACGTTTTTACCAACGGCGAAAACCGATAGGTTCTCGCCGGCGTCCAATTATGAATCTAGTGGTTCTTGTATTTACCATTTAATCATTAAAAGACCGCACCAAGGAGTTGCTGGATCCGGTTAGGTAGGTTAATACATTTTATTTTATGCATGCGACGTATACACAGCACCGCACTGAAGCCGGGAAACAATTTGCTGTATACAATAAAATTTTCATGACTAAAACCATACGCAAGTATCGAAGATCAGCCGGCACACGGCGTACATTTGCTTGAAAACCACACGAGTTTCTCTTTTTTATTTTCTTTCTCCTTCCGCTTCTCTCCTTTAAAATTCTTTAATCAACTAGTTCCCCAGAGATGGGAAAGGTGTCGTAGCTCCGTGACATGCGCAGACCGCTCGGTTCGGCGAAAAACGATTTCAAGCCAATTCCTTCGGCGGGAAAAACAACCGGCGTCGGCCTTTTTCCCCATCGGAAGCCGCCTAAGCCACGGGCGCTAAACCGCGCCTGGTGACGTCAGCCCTCCATCAAGTGACGTTCGCTGCATGACTTCCCCCTCGGCGCTTGCTTTCACATCGCAGCTCTGTTTTCGTCACGCGCTCTTTCCCCTCCCTTCCGTCACTCCGATAACCTCGACCGAATCTACGTCGATGCAGTGGGCGACGGAGAGTCGCCCCATCGCGCTCAGCTATAATCCGCCGCGCAAACAGGCGGCCTGACAAGGCAGCCGCTCCTATAGCTGCCCAGGGCTCGCTTCAAAACTGAACCGTTTTCCCCGAGCGCTCGGGGACGAGACGCTCTGGTCGGCGTCGCTCGAGCTACGCCTCACGGGTCTGCCGGGCCTCGGGGTACGTACCGTACACGCAAACGACAAAACAAACGTACGCAAAACGCGAAAACACTCGTGGCTTTCTCATCCCGCGACGAAGAGCGGGAGATAATTGGAAGGGGCTTTACTTTCCTCCCCTCGATGGGTTATTGCCATGCGCTCTCTTTTTCGCTTCTTTTTTGTTTTCCTTCGATGTTGTTGCTCCGGGACTCCCGCTCCATCGCACGAGCTCGCTGCCTCGACGGCGGTGTGCGAGCGTCGCGCACGATTTGGTCTCGCCGGGGCTGATTGAGTGTTGTCCCCCGGATCCGTGTTTGCTTTGGGGGCGTCTCGCGCAAAGCGGTTCCCGAAACGCCCTCGGGCAGCCGGAGCACCAAGGGTTCTCGCGCCAGACAAAATACAAGACGTCTGAATTCTAGACAGTCTGTGATGGGCCCTTGACATCGAAACTGGGAGGAAATTTGATGTAAGAACTGGAATGGGCAGAGCACTCGAGCGATCCTCGAGCACCCGCGATGTCTGGAAGACCAGGAAAAAAAACAAAAAAAAAAACGCTCTATGAAATAATAGAAGGCGTTTAGCAACCGGCGCAGCAAATACTGGAAACGGTGAGGTGCGCATCTCATTGATAACCGGAAGCGTTCTAGGAAAATAGACAAAGCACGTCGCGGCGATATGGCGGATTAACAACGTCGCGTCTCCATCCATACTTTGCCTCTTATATGCACGCAGGAAGCGGTGAATTTGTGTCGCTAACTAGTGGAGACTACAGCTATGAGAATTCATGCATCTTGGTATGCGTTTAACGGCCGCATTCTATGTCCCCCTAGGCTTATTCCTTTTATTTTCGATACCTCCCTCATTCAGTCTTCATCTCCCTAACTTCCTTTCCTACGCAGAGTAGCATGTGAGTGAATCCTAAACGCCGGATAAATTCTTTACTTCTCATTAAACAGTTCTCTCTCTCTCTCTCTCTCTCTCTGTGTTTGCGGTATTTATTTTGTGTCAGAATAACGGCGATAAAGTCAGAGGAAATCACTACCACTCAGCGCATTGATTTCTCAAGGAATAAAACAAGGCAATGTTTTTCTTTGTTGTTGCTAAGCGGCTCCCTGTAACAATAAAATATGGCATTTAGGACTATGCGTGGATTACAGGAGGCTTTTTTTTTTTTTGTTCCCACAGAACAAGTAATCCAAAAGCTCAAGACATGAGGCCACTAGAAGGATTTGGGGTCGCGCCTGAATTCGAGAATTGTGACAGGTGGAATGGAAAGAAAGAACAGCGAGAAACCTTATGTGATAGTCTCACAAAAAACACTGCGACAATGCAGGAAAGCCTCGCTATTCGGACCTCGGACTGGGCAACGGCTTACATGCACCGCACCGTTAATAGAATCGAATCCTAGGTTGTCTTTCCTGGCTCACAATTTAGTCATCATCATCATCAGCCTGACTATACCCGCTGCAGGGCGAAAGCCTCTCCCATATTTCTCCACTTAACCCGGTTCTGTGCCAGCTGCTAAATTTGGTAAAGAAGGCGAAACACCGGGATGCACAGTTGTTAAAAGATCATGCGTTTTAAGGCGAGAGCCCTATTGGCTATGTTTGCGAAAACGTGTCCGCAAAACGTGGAAGCAAATCATGGAAGTGAAATGTAACGTTTTGATATGACGTCACATTACGATAAGACTGGTAGTTATTAATCTGTATGTAATGGCAAGTGGTATATGAATGTCATGCCATGTCCGGTCGTGCCATGTGAGTTCTTATAGTTTAGTCATGAGTCATAGTCGCCATGAATCAGTCAGATCAGATATCCAATGTGCATGTCTATGGAGTCCATGAATTGTGTAAATCAATCAGTGATGACCATGGCTAGTATCTAGTTATGACTCTCAAATGTGCTGAGTCATGACACTCTCGGATCTACTAACGAGCAGCCAACGCACGTGCTTGCGCATTTCTTCAATGCAGATCTCTGCAGTACTCTCAAGGTTTTTCTTTTCTTTCGTGTTCCGTACATCTATTCTGGATATGCATCGGCACGTTGGGTTCTGCCGCAAGGGTCTCACCCCATGTTGAAAGTATAGGTCCACAGAAAGGGAGGAAAGAAAAGGGACGGCCTTCAAAACTTTAAAAGAACAAAATACTAAAAGAAGAGCGACACGACTCGGTTCCCTGCGCTCAAACATTGCGCGCCTTTGGCGGTTCGAACACGCAGGGCGTGAATCGCGAGGCACGCAGGCAAACGAGGCCGAGCGTTTTTCTTTCTGAAGGCGACGCCCACTGCGCTAAGACCCGATCGAAACGGCGCCGCTGTGAGAAATTCGCGCCCCTTCCCGGCTCGTTTCCAATCGTGCCACGGTGCAAGTCTGCGACACGCACCAGCGTGGGTCGAACGCGACGGCGCGCCCGATCGAGCCCGAGTCTCAAAGCGCTCCTCCAGCCCCTTAGGCACCCCTAATCACGCGCTGCCCGAAGTCGATGCCCGTGGCTGTACTGGGCGCCCAACGGGCTCAGCCTGCTCCCTCTCGGCCCTGCTTGCCTCGAAGCGCTTGTTTTCGAAGCCTTTGACGTGAGGCTGGTGGGCATTCCGGCCTAAATCAATTTGTTTTTCAAACATTCCGTTGGTCAAGTGCGCGAGGAATCAGCGGATAACATCCCTTTCTTCTGCGTTAGCCGCATTTAGTGACGCAGGTTTTCGACTGCTTAACATTCATCGTATACATTAAATAGGTGTGAGTGAATATTCGAAATTACAACTACGAACCGAATACCTTTGTTATTTGATTTGTGTTTGTATTCAAAAAACAGATATTCCAAATTTTCGAATATTCGAAAATTACTGAATGCACCGATAATTTGTCGAATTCAACGCAGGTCCCCGCACTCTCGTCTTCACCGCAATACTTTGCTTTGGTGTTTGTGCAGTGAAGCATCCTCAAAACGCGACGGGTGGTTTTGTGAAGAATGCCTTCCTGACAGTGCGCGCAAAGCGAAACACTTGGTGAAACTGGAAAAAAAACGCCGTTTTTACTCCGGTTTTATCTCATATTCAGGCATCTATAATACACGTTCTCTCCTTTTGAATTTTGAATTAATAAGAGTTTACGGCATTTAGCAGTGATATGACAACTACACCTGGTTTCATGCAAGTCCTTCTTGTACAAAAAACTGGTAAGCGGGGTGCAATTATAGTGAATTTTTCAGTAGAGTGTACACTTCTGCGCAATTCTAGATTCATTTTATTTGCAAATAATATGTGAATTCTGAAATAAACTGGACAAATAATGTTACCTATTTTTTTTTTTCATGTTCGATTTTTTTATCGATCAGATATTTGATATTCGAATGCATTTATTTTTATATTCGTGTTGGATTCTTATCGGAAATTTTCAATATTCGCACAACCCTAAATTAAATACAAATACTGACTATAAGAATCTTGTCACTATATTAGACGCTGTTAGTGAAATTACGATGGTCAGAAACCTAGCTATATACAACATTCCAACCCTCCGTCTGCTCATCGGCCTCCTCGTCTGCCATCCAGCATATTTCGCCTCTCCTTGCCTTGGATGCCGCCTGTTTTGTCTGATCCTTCTAGTGCTACTCGTTCGGTCAGCCACTACATTAAACAAAAACTGGACCTGAGTAAAACTCCATTTCAGTGCAGCAATCCTCCTATTCAGCCGTCCCAACGTTGTATAATCGCCAGGAGTTGCTATCGCTGCCCCGAATCTGAAGTCATTAAGTCAGTCGGTCGATTCTTCAAACAGACCCAAGAATGAAAGAACCAGCTCCGCGTAGCGACATCAAGTGGAAAGTTCTACACTCGCAACGAAGCACGTCTTTCCAGATTTTAGAAAAATCACGTCATTGGCGCGTGCCTAAGTTCTAGATGGGGCTTTCAAATTATGGGGTCGCTGGGAGTCATGATGACGGGAGAGCACGAAATCGACTTTTTTTTTTTTTTTTTTGCGTTTTCTAGTCCCTGATTGTGGCACCCTACAATAAAGAAGGAACAAACATGCAGAAGTAAAAAGAAACCTGACATTCTCGGGTTTGTTGATTATATTTTTCGGACACGCACCGCCGTCCAAAAAGCACGCCTTGATATATATATATTTTTTTTTTCCACGATTGTTCGCTTCAAGACCATTCGTAAAAGATATTTGTTTGAGTTATCTGGCTAGTTGTCGACTGGCACACCGATGACAAAGCGCTCAAACGTGAGGGGCCGGAAAGTCGAAGAACCTGGTCCGGTATAGCGAGAGGTCTTTCTGCGGTTCACTCACAGACGTCCACATACCTCTCTTGAGTGCTCGAATGGCTCGCTCGTGTGCATTGACGAGTCATGACAATCGTATTCGCCTGGCGAGCCCCAAAGTTTTGCAGACGTGCGATGGAAGTTAAAAGCGGTGTGTGTGCGCGCGCGTTTGTGTGTGTGTGTGTGTGTGTGTGTGTGTGTGTGTGTGTGTG
>JAJIZL010060851.1:0-12417 GCA_023969395.1 Amblyomma maculatum
GGCTCTTGCACGACTGACATGCCGCCTCAAAACCATTACCAAATATCGCATAAATTAGGCAACAACTTCGTAGTGATAAACAAAACTTGGGGTTCCTAATGCGGAGCCTCGTTTGCGTACCCGCACGTGTCGAAATGGGCGTCCGTTTTTCTTAGAAAACTGCACGCGACCACCTCGGAGTTCGCGAACCAGAACCACCCAGGACGCAGCGCCGGCAGGAGCTGCCCCAGTTTGAGTACGGAGGCGCAGTGCCCAGAGACGCTAACGAAATTGACGAAGAGCGGGTGCACCTGTGTTTGGAAACAGAGCGCCGCTACGCCTGCGTGTTAGCACTGAGGAGGGAGCGGGTCATCTCACCCCTGTGGAGAAGAGCGGTCACCGCATTCCTTTCCCGCGGAGTGCTCCCGCGTGAGGGGTCCGCGTGGGTGGCGCGCGGTTCCGACCTTGGACAGCCAGCAAGCATCCTTGGAACCCCCATGCCTGTCTTCCCCCGACGGAATCGCCATCGTGCCGCAAGAGTGGAAAGGGTGCGCTGGGAGGACGTTTCTAGTGGGCGGTTCCTGAATGTGTGCATGTCAGGAACTGGAATGTTATTGGACCAGATAGAAAAAATCCCTAACTAGGTACTTGGGGGCAAAAAAGTTGTTAAAAACTAGAGGCCGAGTGCACTCTGGTGTGTACTTTCTCATATGTTCATCATGTAAATGAACCTTCTTTAAGTTCCTAATTCTCGGCCAGTCTTTACTTGGGTGACCACCACCCAATGTTCAAGTGCCTGCAGCCCGACGTCTGACGGCTTTTCGATACCCATTGGTCCGCTACTGGAGCAGACGCAACACAACATTATTATCATTCAAAATTCAGTTGCAACTCATCAAATTGACCTCAGAACTAATTATGAGGCTGTTGTGGTCACTATCCTGCACTACAAAACAATAACATTATGTTCTGTATAACTTAAACCCCATTCTAATGTCACACTTCATAACCTGGAGCTACCAGAGCCGTATATTGTAGTTGGAGATTTTATTGCACATTCTACTTTTTGGGGAATTAAAAAAAAAGATAGCAGGGGCCGTATTTTAGAAGATATTATTTTGTGCAATGATGTTTGCCTGCTCACTACTGGTAAGCCTCTTACTGCTCGCCAAGCACTGGAGCAATGAGCTGTTTAGATCTGTCTTTAAGTTCACGATCAATTTTTACAAATTTCAAATGTGATGTTCACGATAACCCACAGTGCAGTGATCATTTCCCTGTAACAATCAGCTTTACACCTTCACTAGCCATCACACCTAACAAACCACGACGGTGGAAGCTTGGTTCGAGTTGGACTTTGCCATATCGAAGACATTCAGGTCCAAGGAGGCACGTAGAACGAAAGACTAACCAAGGAACGTACGAAGTAACAATCATGGCAACCAGATCAAAAGTGGCGCTAATTAAGTGCCTTCTTGATCACATCAAGTATCTTACAACAACGTCTTCTGTGTGCCTTATTAGTGCATTTCATTTACCCGAATCTCTTATTTTCACCTTCCGATACGCCCTAAAGCAGGCCCTCAACAGCGATCCTGCGGTATCGCTCTTTAGCAGCCTAAGGCAATGCAATGGCGGGAACGACAGAGTTGACGCAAAGGCTGCAGTTTTCACTTCAGAGGAAATACTGAAGGTACCACTAGCGAAAAAAATATATATATCGACTGAAATTATATACATTTTGCCATGCTTTGTGCAGGTCGGCATCTTGCAAGCATCAAAGTTTGCAAATGCACCTATCAACTCTGAGGCAAAGGAAGCTATAAAACTTGGCATTCGAGATTATGAAAGTCGTATCTTGCCCGCTGCCATCACGTCTGCTGCGAGAGAGTTTTCGAGTCAGCTTGGATTCATTCATGTGTGGTGTGAACCAGCAGCCGACAGAGTTAGCACCGATTGCATTCATGGCTGGTTACCTTGCAGGTCCATGTGAAAAGAAGGTATGAATATTTTTACAAAATTGCATGAAACGTTTTCATTTATTTTGGCTGTTTTCAGTGCCTGCCCTTGTTTTCATTATTTATATATAACCAGAGTTTTAATATCTTAGAGTGCTTATTTTACAGTACCATCAATTTTATTTTATTAATCCCTAGCCTTTTAATAACGGTTTGTGCTCGTTCTCAGATAGATGCCTGTGATTACTGCAAAACCCTGGACTTATCAAGATTCTTGGTGATGGACGCCTAAGGTATCTGAAAATGGAGGTAGTTGCATTGTGCAACTACCTCCATGAACATTTGTTAGCAAGGTGATAAAGTGCCCGGAGGTCAGAAGCAGCAGCAAGCTATGCAACATATGTTAGTTTCATCCCTTCTTTCCTATTTTGTACAATGTCCTGAATTTTATTTGCGATAGAGAAGACTGCAGTCACACTAAGGACCTCTGCAGAACATTTCTAACAAACTAATGCGACCACTTCTGACCAAATGGACAGGCAACATCAATGTTACGGTGGCAAAAATCACGCTTGCACATAAACCTCTTTCGAGGAATGTTGTTCGCTTGTTAAATAGGCTTGCGTGTCTCTGCATCACGCGGCTTCATAACAAAACGAAAAGATAAATTGCCTGAGCCTGTGGGCATGTGGTTGAACTGCCTGTCTTGTGTTGTTCCTTTTGCAACAGTTTGTGTCAGCTAGTATGTTTAAGTGCTGGTAGCCACTTGAATATTTTCAATGAAAACAGAGGAACAGGCTGAACAATAATGCTGAACGCTACGTCCTGATTTGTAAGTTTCCAAAAAATGCACGTTGAATAAATCGCCCTTCTCATGGTCCAAAAAAAGAAGGAAATAAGAAGAATAAGATTGGGATGGAGCGCATTTGGCAAGCACTCGCAGATTATGACTAGCAGCTTACCGGTATCGCTCAGGAGGAAACTATACAACAGTTGCATCTTGCTTGTACTCACCTATGGGGCTGAAACGTGGAGGCTAACCAAGAGAGTTCTACTTAAGTTGAGGACAACCCAGAGGGCTATTAAACGAAAAATGGTAGGGGTAACATTAAGAGATAGGAAGCGTGCAGAGTGGGTCAGAGAAATAACTCAAGTTACCGACATTCTAGTGGACATTAAGAAGAAGAAATGGACATGGGCAGGGCATGTAGTGCGAAGAGAGGATAACCGATGGTCGCTGAGGGTAACAAAGTGGATTCCAAGGGAAGGAAAGCGTAGCAGGGGGCGGCAGAAAGTTAGGTGGGCGGATGAGATTAAGAAATTCGCAGGGGTCAAGTGGATGCAGCTAGCACAGAACCGGGTTAAGTGGAGAAATATGGGAGAGGCCTTCGCCATGCAGTGGGTATAGTCAGGCTGATGATGATGATGAATAAATTGCCCCAAACCTTGTCCTGAGTTCAAGATTGTAATATGTAATACGTTATTACAGTGGTTATTCTAGTTGTGAGCAGAAGTTCGCGACTGACTTGGAAAAGCCCAGCGATGATGACATGCCGCTATCATCTTAACTCGCTCATTGCTTTGTCTGCAGCGACAGAGATGGCATAATAATCAGCGGTGAAGACGTGTCCCCACTGTGGGAGTCTTACCGTTTTCTCCCATTTTCCTTGTACAACTGCATTTAAAACATAATCAGCTGTTTTCGAACTGCCAGTATAAAAGTTAGTGGAGCTCCCGTATCTTTCCTCGAGTGCAAGGAATTCTTGGATGATATGTTGCTGGGGTGTTTGTTTTACGGAACTGTGTGAGTGTTAGATCTCGGTCTGCACGAAAAGTGTGCCACGGAGCAAGTAAGCCTCGTCTTTGAGCAATGTCAGGTCACTATACCAAGTTTCCCGCAGGTTTCTTCGAATCGCAGGAGAATATGCCTGGTCGCTTGGGGTTTGTTCCAGAATAGTACTATCAAAGGGCACTTTGTTACGACCGGATAGCAGACGTGTTTACTTCAGGATCTCATTTTTAGAATATATGTGCAAGTAAGAGTTCAGATTTCTAACGGGGGCTCTTTTGTTTCGTAAACTGTATGGGTAATGGCCTGCAAGCGTGATAGGTGTAGGCCTGCATTATGCGCCAGGTCTAGGCTTTTCTGGAATGATCTCGCTAGTGCATAATGCACTACGCATCCATAGTCTAAGGTCGAGAGTATCAAAGTCATAGATGTGCAGTAGGCATGCATGTTCTATCAGACCCCCAGTGTTCCCGCAAGAGTACTTACAGTATGTTCAGATATTTATAGGCTTTCCTTTTGGATGTCATTTGAGGCAAGAACCTAAGCTTTCTGTAAACGGTTATGCCCAAAAATTTATGCACTTGTTTTATTGGGAGTAAGGTTTCATTTTGACACAGGATAGGCGACCTGCAGGCGTCTCCTGTGAGAGAAGAGGACATTGTTTTCTGCGATGAAAATCTAAATAAATTTTCGTCTGCCACATTTGCGAGTTTGTTTAGTGAGTTGTATCTGCCTTTCATGCTTTGATAAGCTAAATGATGTGCATGTAATTTGGAAATCATCGACATGAACTGAGTACACAATAGACATTGGGATTACTTCGGCCATGGAATCCATTTTTGCCATGAAAAGTGTTCGGAGGTACCAGGTTTGATCCCCGGTGCCGGCGGATAGACACCGGTTTCCAATGGGTACAAGATTTGCCCCGGCCTGGTGCTGGGCTCTTCTGGAGTGAAATGCTTGGAAAAAGGGGCTATGGACCAAAAATGTTAATAGGAAAAGGAAAAAAAGGGCCACATAATGGGCTTCTGCCGCGCGAGGCGGACTTATTGTTTTCCGATAGTGGGACGGATCACTGCCAATCGGCGCCACTATTTGGGATCTATTTGGGTCAAAACGTGCGATGACACATCCTTACATTCTGTGTCTAAGCTGGAAGAGCTGTCAAGCCTTGCCCGAGAGTACGCCTCCGCTTCGGAGTCTCTCGCTGTCGCTGCTGAACTTTTTGTGCCAGCGGATGCGCTTCGATCGCCAGTTCTTGCTTGTACTTTTTTGAAATATCTAATCTTGTAGCTGTTCTCATTGGCGATCGTCAAAAATTTTTCAAGTAGCTGGTCCTGCTCCGAGTACTCCTCGGTTCTCGACCTATGAGGTGCCAATGAAAACAAACTGCTGTACAGCGTTTCCTTACCACATATCGTGCTGCGCATCAAAAGTGAAACGACAAAATGATCCTCACCTGCGAAGGCTTCTTCTCCCGCGACTCCGGGAGTCGCGGCCTCTGGGAGACGAGTGGCCAGGGGCCACGGGGGCCACAATGAGCTTGCTGGTATTGCAACTCGGCACCGGGCGTTCCGACACCGTCCGGGACGATGGGCGCCGACCGCAAATCCGCTTCGTGGGTGAGCGGAGTAGGACCAATTCATCTTGCTGATGTCTCCTCGCGGCTGTTGGCGCCTAACCCTTTTCCGGGTTGTTTTCGTTTTTTTTTTTTGAAGGCGGTATTTGTCTGTCATAGTGGTTGTTAGGCCTAATTAAGGCTCTCGTAGCTGCCTGCACCGCTCCAGAAGAGACAACCGCCGGGTCCGTGGTGTTGTGGAGCGGGAGCACATTGCTGACCGCGTGTTGTTTTAGTATCCTCGCACGAACTGAGCAGTCTCGTTCAACTCAAGAAAGCGCTTTCTTCACTTGAACTTTGCGTTTTACAGCAGCATGACACATTTTGATAGCGAGCTTTGTACGGAGCCACGAGGCCCGTGCGGATGCCGGTGCTCCCTCCCGTGACTTTCGTTAAAGGCTTGCGGAGAGCGTTCTGGCAGTTATGCAGTTTCACCGGAGCCACCCCGGCTTACTGGCCTCTGCACATCGTCTCGCTGCTGCCTGCTGCGACGAAGCTGCCTGTATCCTATTCAGTGCATCCACCCGGAGTAGTTGTGGCGATACCAGTCGGCAGTCACATCTGGCTGCTGCTATTCTGGCCTGCAGCTTTCAGCCGCCCTCGCGGGCCTTGTGGACACGTGGTCCACTTCCCACGATCCCTGGTGCGGCGCCGTTCTGGCACCTGCCTCGGTACCCTCTCTGGCGTCGTCTGCATCTGCCTACCAGACAGCGGCGCTACCTCTGTGGACTCCCGGCCACAGTTTTCGACCGGGCTCCGTTGCGTACCAAACTGCTGACGCGGAAGCCCACGTGACATGCCAGGCATCCTGCGGAGACTTTCACGCAACCGTCGGCGCACCGCGGAAGTCTGCCAGCCGAACCAGCCGTGCCGAACCACATGCAGCGAAAAACTGGCGGCGTCGGCAGCGTCGGCGTCCGAGTGAGAAAACGCACGACCTGGGTCCGATTCAACGCACTTTTCACACTAAATGACATTTTAAGAGCAACACATAAAATAGACAGCGTCTGAAATTGCGCCCGACAGCGCTTGTATACTGTCTCCGAGTGTATGTCCGACGCCGTAGCAACAGCGTACTGCAGGCGCGTCTCTGAAGCAGGGTTTGAGCCAATATTGAGCGGACCGTCGAAAAAGCTCCCGCATCAGCTGTATCATCAGAGTAGGCAAACTCGCAACGCTTACAGCACCTTATGGCGGGACCTTACCAAAGCAATGCCGCCCTCTGGCGCGGCGGACGACAGTGCTCTCCCGTGCGCTGCTCGCTAGTCGTTGCTAGGCCTATTATGTTTCGCATCGATGGTACAGTACATGAAACGGCGCTATTAAATTTCTTCGTGTTATAGTAAATTAGTCTACTCATAGAACTGTCTAACTCTCAGTTCCATTCTCTGACAATAAAAGCAAAATAGCAGGCAGTCGAGGAGTCGGGATATCAATACAGGAGGAGCTAGCAGCCGTGTTCGGCAGCCGGTCGAAACGGTGAGTTATGCGCATCTGTTTTGCCTGCTCGAAACGTCGGCACACCTGCAGCACAGAGTCCACGGTGGAGCAATCCCTGCACAACAGGAGGTTGAAGGTATCGTCGGCAATGCCTTTTACTATATGGCCGACCTTATCCTCCTCAGGCATGCCTTGGTCGACTTTGCGGCATAGAGACAGGACGTCTTGGATGTAAGTGAGATAAGACTCCGTAGACGTTTGGGCGCGAGAGGCGAGCGCTTTTTTTGGCGGCAATGTGGCGGCCAATAGGCTTTCCGAATAGGTCGTGGAGCTTCTGTTTGCAAATATCCCAAGATGTTAGCTCGTCTTCGTGGGTTTCAAACCGCACCCGCGCGGTCCCAGCCAAGTAAAATTATACATTCGCGAGCATGAGTGTGGCATCCCACCTGTGGTGCTTGCTCATCCGCTCGTATAGGGCTAGCCAGTCGTCGACGTCGTCGGTCCCGCAGAAGGTTCCGGGGTCACGGGGGTGGGCCATTTCAACAGCAGGTGCGGCGGCTGTAGAGGTAGAGGCGTCGGTAGTCATCGTGGTGGTTCCGATGTGGCGGCCGCTGCGGAGATCCAGCTTGTGATAGGGGATCGAATAGATTCACCTCCACCAAGAGATGTTACGCGGAAGATTTACAGTCCCAATGCTGTCCGCACAACTAACGTTGATGAGGGCACCGATTTCACAACACTCAGCGTCGTCGTCTTCTCCGAGTCTGTTGCACTTCTTCATCCTCATCACGAACAGCGAATACAGCTAAGTGACAATATGATTAACTTCGGCTCCACTTTTTAGCGGAGGCAGCATGCAAGAGGACCGGAGCAGCCATGCTAGCCGTGCCGCAATGGCGGCAGCTGGTTGTGAGCAGAACCTTGCTTGCATCGCAGCTGTTGCTTCTATATCAGCCACTCGGTACGGCTCAGCGATCCTCAGGAAGGATTCAGTATTGACATTTCGTTATTATTTACGGGAACAACAAACTTTAGCACATGTTTCTAAAGTTTTGCGTTTCGTCGGTACGCACGACTCGGAGCTGCAGCCGGCGCGGAGCGGCAGCAAGTGCTGCCATCTCACGGTGGTCGCGCCCAGGAGCGACCGTTCGCCCGGCCGCCGGAGAAAATATCTGGCCCGGCTTGATAGCCGGCGAACGGGCGCCGGGCGGCAGTTCGCAAGGTTTGCCGCGGGAAAATCGCTCCATGTGGGTCAGCATGGAGAAAGGAAAGAACTTCCTTCCTCCATGTGGGTCAGTCACTCTGGCTATCGCGAAATGGCGTCAGCATTGATGGTTACCATCAACTATCGAGAGATGGCGCCAGCATCGCTGTAGCCTTCCCCCTGCGCACGCCGGGAAAGCCAGCCAGCTCTCTTCGGCATCGGGAACTGGACGCGAGCGGACGTCTCGCGGCACTCCTCAGTCGCCGGGGAGGTGAAGCCTCGCGGGACTTTTCGCGCTTCCCCGTCTTGTCCGGCCGCGGAGTTTATCCCCTGCCCTAGCGTGGGCAAACATTTGTCCGTAGCCCTGCTGAGTAAGACGACCTGCATTTATAAGCGTGTATTATTGCCAGCTGGCGTTGTTGTTATTGCAGCAATAAATGCCTGTTTGTTGTCAGCACGTGTTATCCCTTTGTTCCCAAGAGCACGGCCCGCAGTAGCCGGCGTGCGCTCGGTAGCGCACGCGATCAGTGGGTGGGGTTTGCGGTTTGTACAGTGAGCCGCGACTAAGCGGGGAAAATGTATTTATCCCCCTATTAAAACCCCACAGACATTATGCGAGGGTAAGTTTGGGCAAACTGAAGCGAATACAACAGTTTAGAACACGATATCGCGCCGAAGAATTAGCGACGAAGCTGTTATTGCTATGAAGCGGGCGGGCGGGGCGCCGCCACGTAGTGTACTCTACATACGCTAACAACTTGAAAACGTCAACGTGAAGATCCGAATCTCACGTACGTTTGTGAGACATACGTAGACCCTTCACGCTCTGCGCATGCGCACTGGCCGCGCGTAAGAGCTCTACGCATGTGAAGGTGCCACGTACGTGAAACTAAAACTATCGATTAAGTCAACTTTTACGACAAACAAGACCACTCGGCTTCGTCGCAAAGAAAAGCTGGCACCTCGGCCTCTGGTTGATGCACTTCCAGGTACCTGCATTGCATATACGGGCGCATCAATTATAGAAAATGGCGGTAGAACAGCAGCTACTACTCCAACACACAGTGAACTAAAGGTACATAAATAATGCTTCAGAATACCCGCACCCGCTTGTGATGGAACTCTATGCAATCCGCGATGCTATGGAGGCCATAAATAAAATAGATTCCATAACAGAAGCCCACATCTGTACAGACTCCTTAGCCGCCATAAAACAACCGAAGAAAGTGACAAACACGCTGTGTGTAACCCAGGAAATCTACGCACTCAATAGAAAAACAAAGATACGCATCCAGATACATTGGACACAAGACAATGCTGAGAACGCTGAGCAGAGCAAAGTTGACCACCTCACTCAAGAAGTTCCAAACACTAATGCGCCCCCCGACCAGGCTCCCTTTTGATGCTCGCTCCGCTGTTCTCATCTTAGCATCCTCTTTAAGGAAAAGTACACATACCCTCATACCCCCGTGTACATTCCCACTCCCTCGTAATACAACGAGATTGGAGGAGGTTTCCCTTAGAAGGATAAGAGCTGGGACGGCCCTTACCCCGCCGGTAACATGCCGATGGGAATCGCAAGCAGACATCGGACCAACCACATGCCCGAAGTGTTTCACGCCTGCTGTGGACTTGTGCAGGGACAAGGGCATCAAGGACACAGATTCTGCGCGAAGTGGGACTAACCACATTAAGGGAAGAGGACTTCTCTAAATGGCTCACCAACAACGACAAGTGTGGGAGTCTGCTCCGGTTCCTTACCGAAAATAATTTATACGAGTTTCTTTAATATGCCTTAAGGCAAGCTTGCGTAAAAAAAAAGTCAACTTTTCTGCGGACGACGGATGCAGGCGAGCGCTATTGTCTGGTCCTGTGAACCGGTCGTCTTGGTGCGGGCGCACACGTGCAGAACGGGTCAAAAAGCGAACGTACAGCGTCTTTAAGGGGGCACATTGTGCGTAAGGATGTCATGCGCCTCAGTGGTGACACTGTATCCAAATATGAATTACCAAGCGCCGGTGTTTCCATACAGCATGTTGAACATATAATCGAGCAGCAGCGAGATACACTGCTACAAGTGGCCTCAAACCTTACTGATGTTTACATATCAAATAGCCACTTCGCGAAAACGAAAGTTCGTATTGCTGCGCAGGTTTTCCGAGAAGTATACCACCAGCTATTTGGTTTTAGAAAGTATCTGCTCTTAAGGAAGATGTGCTCACCCACAAGGCAGGCGTAAATTGCAATGGCAGTTGTCTGCAGTGTGGAACACTGCCCTGTGTACATGTCCATGCTAGTGGCTGAGAGCCTGGACAGGAGCACCGCCTTACTCAACTAAAAGAATGTGTCCAAGGTGGCATAAATTTAATTTATGCAAGGAGGCAAGTGCTGCACTTAGTCTTTCAGTGTGAAAGTGCTTTCAAATCTTGCTGAAGCTCAAGATCTGACCCCTCTGAGAACGCCTTTGAAATATTGAATGAAATTATTGTAAAGAATACAACCTTACCGGAAAACGCATGTCGCCTCCACAAAGATGTGATTAGAAAACTTCTTGAGTGCTTTGTCACCACACGGCTTCTCATCCTAGTTTTCTAGTTTCATAAATATGACTAGAAATCCATAATAGGAAATAAAATTATTATTAAAAGTGCTGAAAAATCAGAATTCCATCCAAGTGTAATAATAATTGTAATATTAATTCCAGTGACATTTGTCGGAAGCATGCGAGTGAAATGAGATTATAAAAAGCGGGTAACCTCGCAAGAAAATATTGTTGCCAACCTTAGATTGAGAGATGTACGGGACATAATTTTAACACATTGGAATGGTCGAGGCTTTAAATCAAAGACTAATAGAGCGCACCTTAGGATGCACCTTTCCACGTACGAGCATACTCCGGCAGTGGTGGCCGTTCAGGAGCCAGGCGGGAACGCGAGCGTCACAAACTACAAAACGTTCCAACTCGACCCCCTAACATGCATCTTCGTGCGCAAAAATTTCACAGCAAATTTAATGGATTTGGAATTACAAGCCAGCTTTTCATACGTGATTGTGACTCTCCTGCCCATAAAAAAAGGATGATCCGCCGCTCCACATCCTGAACGTGTACTGCCCGCCTAAAGCAAAAAATGTAACCTTCTCCACATTCCTGAGTAGGGCTATCAGGGAAGCGAGACGAGATCCGTTACTAGTGTTAGGAGATTTCAATGCGCTGAGCCTCTCATGGGGCTACAACCGAGAGGACATGCGAGGACGGAAGCTAGCGGAGGCAGCGTCCACATTAGGCCTAACCCTTCATACCGACCCGGCGTACCCCACGCGAATTGGGAACTCGGCGCAGAGGGACACTTCTCCGGACTTACCTTTTCTAAAAAACGCGAAGCGAGTGGAGTGGACGAATACGGAGGAAACACTCGGTAGCGACCACTGTCTGATCAACATAACGATCCGCACTAAACCCCTTACCAGACCAACGGGGCAAACTAGGATGCCGGACTGGGCAAATTTCCGAAAAAAATATAATGTTAGTTCTATCCGGGAGCAGGGATACCAACCCTGTACCAAACAGTTGCTGACTAGCCTCCGTTTGACGGAAACGCGGGTAAAGCTGTCAGAGGCGGTGCGGCTGTGGTCGTCCGCCTTTGGGTAGCCAGACGCAGACAGAAACATAACCGCAAGCTAAGCCCCGGATCGCGGCGGTAACTAAAGAGGCGGCGGAATAGGCGGCGAAACTCGCGGAAACTAACTGGGTAGATAGGTGCAACGCGGCCGCTAGGCAGATGTCTGGCATCAACACGTAGTGCCTCTCCCGAGCGCTGATAGATTCAAATCGACGCGCACTACGACGCAGAAACACCTGCAGAGAGCGATACACACATTTCAAGGAAATACGGCTCAGCTAGCTCTGAAGCTCCGGGACCAGTACCTGAGCACGACCCAGTGTGACGGCTCGTGCATCTTCGCGTTTCGGTCAGTGACTTATGTACAGCCACCTGCAATCTCAACCTGGCGCGAGACGCGGACGCCGGTCAGTGACCCATGGACACTGCTGACCGCGACACATCTGCGTCGAGTGGACTGCTCCCCTCCTGTGAAAAGGGGTGGAACGCTTCTCAAAGACGGAGTTGGGTGGAGTACAGGACTTTACCGGAAAGAAGTTTGAGGGGGAACGCGCTCGAAGTTTGTGCGCATCTTAGGGTACTCCTCGGATCATAACGATATGGAGTTGACGAACGCGCTAAAGCCATATGGCAAGATCGTCAGCGTGGCTAGCGAGTGTCGCCGGCTTCCCGTTTGTCACCACTGGGATCCGGCGCGTGAAGATGGAAATACAACACCAGTTCCGAACTTCTCGGATGTGATCGACACGACCATCCAATGCGAATATGAAGGAGTAAGGAGAGTATGGGGAGGGGGGGGGGGGGGGGGG
>JAJIZL010060857.1:7161-20647 GCA_023969395.1 Amblyomma maculatum
CTTTCTTTCTTTCTTTCTTTCTTTCTTTCTTTCTTTCTTTCTTTCTTTCTTTTTTCTGTTTCTTTCTTTCCTTCTTTCTTTCTTTCTTTAGTGTTTTCATTTGCAAGAAATTATGAGACCGAGGTAAAGCCACAAGAACGCGTTTTGTCCTCAACCTTCGTCGACATGGCAATAGCTTTGAATAGCAGCACACTGTCACATTGGTGAAAATCTTTGAATCCTTGCACATAGCCCAATGTCGAAATCGTGAACGAATCGACTCAAAGCCAGAATGCCTGGGCTTGAAATATGGCTATTCTTCCACTTTTGCCATACCATGCGTATGTTTCAATATCAGCTCGCTTTGTGTCCATAATTCTGTGTTCAATATCTCTACGCTCAATATGTTTAAAACTATGTTCGCCTACGATGTTTCTAGGCCTGCTATACCGATATACGGTACTGTCCTCTGAATTCTAAAATAAATTGCTAATTATTAATAATCAAGTAATCGCCCTAATTACGCACTACAGTGTCAATAATGTCTGCACTGTCATATAATCCATATGCATAGAACGCATCGTTGCATCTTCCGCGGATGTTGAAAAAAAATCATCACAGATTAAAAAAAGCACATCAAGTAGCAAGATGCCTTAGCCCTCGTGTCTATATAGATAACATTCTCTAGTTAACAGAGGCAAATGAAAGGTGCTAATATCAAAGGCTTAAGGACTGCACCAGTCGGTCTCAGTTCTAGCGCTGACAACGACCGAGCTCAAGCACGGCGCACTCTCGTGTTGCGCTGGCTGTTACGTTCACTTTCCACGCACTGGGTGATCCCTGCACCCGTTTTTTTTTTATTGCGAAAGCAATACTACGCCAGGTTTCGCCTTTTCGCCGTACCAGAGCCTACCCTTCCCGGTCGGTGGTCGGTCACGTGACAACTGACGTCATACCAGAGCGAGAGACGGGGTAGTAAGTCGGCTCTTCGGCGTGCCGTAGTTACGCTCCACGGTCGAGCGGCGGCGGTGGTCGGCCGCGTGACTACTGACGTCATACCAGAGCGAGAGACGGGAGACCAAGTCGGTTCTTCAGCGCGCCGTAGCTAGGCTCCACGGCCGGTCGACCACCTGCGAACGGCGGCAAGCGATAGACGTCATACAAGTTGCAAGAGCTTGCAGGCCTTTCTGCGGTTCTTTGGGCTACAGAAAGAAGAATCTGTAAATGAATAATAAAGTTTGGAGACGTCTAAAAAATATGCCTCTCATTTCGTGGGCACACAGGAGATTAACAATGTGTACCATCTTGTACAAGCGAAACACTTTGCGTAGCCAAGCGCACATTGCTTTCGCAATTTCCAGGCTTAACTAAAGTTAGGCCCCAGCTAGTTTTTCTTTTTTTTTTTTTTGAAGCGTAATGCTTCACTACGAGGGTCGGAGCCGAGCTTAGCGTGTGCCGTATGCCGTGACGTTACAGCCAAGGCCAGCTGCGCAGCCCCCTTGCCAAGCTCTGCCTGCGATGTGCGACTCCTCCTCATAATAAATAAATAAAAAATTAGTCTTCATCCAGGAATTGAACCTCCATCTCTTTGATCCCCAGCCGAGCGCTTTACCGCAGTGCCACGCTCCGCATTTTTTTTTTCTTCTTTATTGCATGGGAAAACTTCCGTTAAAACAAGAAAAGGAAAAACTCCACTTCATTAAAAATTCTTCCACCACGGCGGAGCTTCTGGGCCTACGCCTAGGCCTTGATCTACTGCTTTAACTGAATCCCCGAATACCATTGCGTATAATAAATGTTTTGTCCTCCTCCTTCGCCGCCACCCAGGGGTGCCATGCTATGCGACTCCCTCTCCGCCCTCAGCCTTTGTGTGGATTACAGGGCCTGAACGCCGGTACTGTGGACGACGCCTTCCCTATGGCCTGCCAGCAGAAACTAATCGTTCGGGTGGGTGGCGCGAAATTCCTTACCCTAATAGACCTAAAACGAGGGTACTGGCAAATTCCTCTGGAAGAAGAAAGCCAGGAGAAAACGGCCTTTGTTACCCACATCGGGCAGTTTGCGTGGCGGGTCATACCCTTCGGACTGAAAAACGCGGCCGCGACATTTCAAAGAGCCATGAACGAGCTGCTGCGGGCACACCAAGAGTACGCTCGCGCGTACTTGGACGATATAGCAGTATTCTCCGAACCACCGGCCGGGCAACTCCGCTGTTGTGTCAGATTCGCGCGCGTCTCGAGCGCTCGGCGGAGCGCGGCTGCGCTATACGGGCACAGTGGATTCCCGGGTACTGCGCAATCGAGGGCAACGAACGTGCCGACGTCCTCGTGACCGCAGCATATGAACTCCCTCCTAGCGACGAGCAACTCGATTTGGAGGACGTGCATGTGGTAATCGACGACCACCTCCGGACGCAGCACCGCAAGAGGTGAGCGAATTCAAAGTGTCAGCGGCCGCTCGCTGAGTCGTCTGCAACGTGCAATTATCCTCCGCGCACGCATTGGATGTGTGTGGCCTGGGGAACGACGGATGCGCCACGGACTTGCCACTAGTGACGTGTGTGACGGCTGTGGCGCGGTAGAAACTCTCGAACATCTTCTACTGCACTGCGCCGCGCTAGCCGGACCACGACGTGAGTTGCTGGCGGCTTACAGAGCGCAGGGGGCAATCCTGGACAGCGTAGCTGTGGTCCTGTGGCCTCCGGGCCATGCGTGCGTCCGCGAGCGAATACACGTGAGCCTGTGTGAATATATCGAACAGGCGGGCTGGTTGTGCGCGCTGTGACCGAACGCTCCGCGTGCGCTGTTCCGGACGATAACGGCCGATTGCCCCACGTCGGCCGTCATTGTTTTGTAGAGTGTGCACGTGCGGGCATCGTAAACAGTTACATTGATGCCCGATGTGCGAGTGCTCAGTGACATAAGGCATTTGCGGTTGTACCTCAAGCAAACTACTGTATATTGGGCCACAGTGTATATATTGGTTTTTATTTTTATCTACCTTTTCCTTTCTCCCTATTGCTCACCTCTGATTTCCTCTACCCCTTAGTCGCTATCCCTATATTTCCGCCGCCCCAGTTCAGGTGCTTCAGATATCAGATAGCAGATACCGGGGCTGGTAAACATATTTTCCTTCCTTTTGTTTATAGAATAAAATAACAACAACAACAACAACAAAAACTTACTTAAACTTGTCCATGTCTAAAGTTACCAGGCTGCTTAAAACTAGCCCGCCATATCCCTAGCCCGACAATGCAACATCATCAAAACATAAAAATTCTGGGAGGCAAACACATACATCATGATATGGTATCCAGTTTCGACGTTCTTCACGTGCGGCATATACGCTCTAAACCAAACACACTGCTCCCGAAACACGGATTTGGACGATCTTGGTGGCTCGGCATGCCTGTCCATCACACGGCTTTTCCAAACACTGAACATTCCAATCAACATAAATAGATCGTAAGGTACGACAGAGTCTAATAGTATAGGATGTTTTTCAATGTCCTTTTTAAGAGTTCTTTGCAGTATGTCCCAAAAAGAGCATAGCATCACGTCATATAACAAAGCAACGATCAATTGTCTCAGGCACGTTACAGAGACGCCAGTTAACTGTCCAGGGCACGAACATATCCTTTACCTTGAAGAAATGTGTTGACAGGCAACGTCGCTGTGTGTAGTTTGTAAAAGAACGTTTTTGCAGCTGCATGAATGCACATTTGCCTAATACGCTTTAGAACAGTGGTGTCTGAAAACCCCAGATAAGGCTGCCGATACAATGGTGTAGGGAACAAAGACTCGGTGTGAACCTGGGTCATCTGCCTTCTCGATGAGTCTATACAGGTAATCTACAGAGAAACGCACAGTGAGAAAATTGAAAGTCTCAGCAACCTCCTCCTTAAGGAATCCCCATAAAGGCCCCTCACGCGTTTTCCCTGTCGGTGCGAATAAGTAAGGCAAATGAGGACTAAGATGCCTGATGAGGACAGCTACAAGAAACGGGTGGTTTGCCGATTTGAAAAAGAAAAAGAAAACGGGAAACAAGTTGATGGACAAACAAGTGAACAAGGCCCACTCCACCAAACTCTAAGGGATGGAACAAGTTGTCCCGCCGCATGGGCTCCCATTGAGAGCGCCACACAAATGTTGCAAATATTCTGTGTATAACGTGTACCTTCCTCCTCGCACAATGCAGGACTTGAAGGACATACGCAAGCTTTGCAAACAAAAATATGTTACAGACCTGTGCCTTAGCAAACACCGAGAGTTCTCTACCCATCCAAGCCTGTGTTTGTCGCCGCATAGGTATGATTTGTGAATCCCAGTAGGCTGCGCTGTTGCGAACTTGGTGCAGCGGAGCCCCTAGCTACTGAAGAGGACTACAGTCCAAGCATATGCCTCCAAACAGGCTTGGTCTAGTGCCCCAATGACCCAACCAAAAGCCTTTGGCTGTACCTAAACTGAGAGCCGCACCTGATACATCGCAGAACTGTTCAGTCAAGCGTAAAGCCTCAAGAACACTCTTTTTGTCACAACGAAAGAGGGCGATATCGTCCGCGTAGGCTAAAATCTTAACTTCAAATTGAGCCTGAGAGAAACCACTGATGGCTGCACTGTTAATTATAGTGAGATAGAGGGCTTCCAGATATAAGACAAAACAACAGTGAAGGCAGTGAACATCCTGGACGAACAGATGATTCCTGTGGTATTGGTTTCGTTAGCTCCTGATTAACAATTAGTCTTGTATACGAGCTCATATAGCGCAGCCTTATGTCTTTGAGCAAAACGTCACCAATGTTTGCATGCTCCAAGACCGCGAACAAGAATGCGTGCCGAACTTTATCAAGTGCCTTCGCCAGGCCAATTTGAATGGGAGCTACTTGGCCCGTCTCATCTGATAATGTCTCGATTACTGAAAGTGCAATATGGATGTGTGTTTGAATACTACGCCCTCTGATACCACATACCTGATGCGAACCTATCACGTCCATAATGACCTGTTGCAGGCGACAACAAATAACCTTGGCAAAAATTTTGCAATCAACATTACAGAGGGAAATTGGATGATATCCTTCAACAGTTTTCAATCGATTAGTATCTTTACTTTTGGGAATTAATATTGTGTGGCCGGAATAGAAAGTGGGAGACAGGAAACACACATCATAAGATGCTTGGAAAACGAGATTAGCCTGGCTAACAGACTATGACTGTCTCACCTCCCCTCCTCTTCTACCCTCCCCCTTTAATCCCCATTTCCCCTTCCCCAGTGCAGGGTAGCCAACAGGAATTCATTCTTTTTGGTTAACATCTCTGCCTTCCGCCCTCCTTTTCTCCCCTCCTCCTCCTTCCATCAAAACAGGGCAAGGCGAAAATGTTTTATAGAATTCGCTAGTAATACTATCTGGGACAGGAAATTTTTGGCTCTGAAGGCCAGAAATGGCTGATTTAAGTTCGTTCAAAATGATGGGTCCCTCTACTACAGCACACTTCTCATCGTGTAGCCGAGGAAAGTTCTCAAGTAAGGAATTATAATCGCAACCCTCATTTGGATCTTCACAACCGCCGAACAGCTTTCGATAATAGTCATAGAAAGCAGCAAGAATGCTAGGAGAATCACTGTTTGTGCAATGACCATACTTAATTTCTAATATTTCTTTCGTAAGAGCATTCTCTCTTTCATCTCTCGGCCAACGTGAAGGTTGCTCGTCAAGAAACCTTCGGGTCCTAGATCTTATCAGGGCCCCCTTGTATCTTTCCGTCGCAAATTGTTGAAGCTCTGCCTTTACGTTATTAATTTCTTCAATATTGGCACCCGGGCTAACCCTCTCTAACTTATGCAGCTCATTTAGAGTGCGCCCAAGGTGGTGGTGGTGTCTCTTCAGGAATGCAATTGTTGCAGAGGCTTCAATTGCAAATTTTTTGGTCTCCTGTTTAAACAAGTGTCATATTTGAAAACTCATGACGTGACCATATGTTTTTCAAACAAGTATGTACAGCACGCTTAAAAAGTTCATCTGAGAGAGAGCAGACAGTTATTCATCTTCCACAGCTCCCACCCAGGGTGAAGTATGTGCCGACTGTACCTCCCTACCTGAAGAGACACCATACAGCGGTCACTGAAGAAGATGGGCCGCACCCAGTAACCAAACACATTTGCTAACGTGTCTACAGAAACATAAATTCTGTCAAGGCTGGCGTTACAGGAAAACTGAAAATGAGTAAAATGAATACTGTCGCCTTTTCTCTGCATCAAATTCACAAGATTATATTCACAAGCTAAATCGTTAAGTAATGCAGCACTATAGGGTCACATCTTTTACATAATACTGATCGAAACACAACTAAAATCTCCCAACAATATAATTTTGTGATCTGTGCACGAATTGTTAACTGATGACAAAAAAAAAGCCTTCTATCGCGCTGCTTTACGGGGGCGTAAACACAAATAATTCGCCGCTGCAACCTGAAATTGTGAGGTCACAGCATATAATGTGCCCATCGTCATCCATGCAATAAGCTATAGCTGTCATCTCTAGCGTTTTGGACAGGAATAGCATACACGCTCCGGACAAGCCGTGGCTAACAATAATGTTATATTCCGACAAAAACGGCTCGATAGCTGCTTCCGTCTCTCCATTGGAGGACAACTTTGTTTCCTGAATTGCTGCTACAGACACGCTCCATTTCATTAGCAGATGCCTTAACTGCTGCTACCTCCCACGATTACGCATACCCCTGACGTTAAGGGTAGCGACTTAATATGCTGCGACGCTAGTAATTTTTGGTACCAGTCCTATCAAACATGATCCCCTGGAATAGGGTGGCCCGCCTGCAAATTGGCGGCCTTTCGGGCAGACATCGCCCTCCTTTTTAAAGTCACACTTACGGTGGCCTCTACACAGTGTGCATTCTGGCCAGCACCATCGATACACACCTCAACATCTGCAGGACGCTTCAAAGGCGCTGTGCTTTCCATGTCCTCTTCTGAGACACTCAAGGCTTCGGTGCACAAACCTGAATGGAGTTTATCACTCGCTGCCACACTGACAGCCGATAGAGAACCGGACGCGCCAGAGATCGGCGCCGCACACGGCTCACTGTTACCCTCCAAGGACGAAGAAGAATCAACGACGAAGGAGGATAGGTGACCATCCACTGTCAGTATTTTCTCTACTGGCTCCACAAAAGGCATATCCAGACGTCCTTCAGTGGCAGGCGGTTCCTGTGCAGCAAGCACAGCACTCTGAGTGGCACTCACAGGCGGGCCCTGGTCCGCCGGTTTTGGCTCTGAAGACGCAGATTCTATAGATGGCCAGTCGCTGCAGATTCTGCTGTGATGATATGAGGTGCAGACGGCTTCTGGTCCCCATCAATTTGGGATTCAGGACTTAGCTCATCGGTCACATCGACAACCTCTTACACACATGATATGTTCTGACGCCACGTCATCTTCTCGTGACCACTGGCCTGGAGGCAGCCTATCAGCGTAACTCAAGACACAGTTCTCCACAGTATGGCCAAAGCGCCAGCACTGGGTGCATCGAGGCGTCCGGCACTGACGGCGTACATGTCCAACTCGGCTACATCGAAGACACAGTGGAGGTCTCCCTGGGATAAAAACTAATGCCTGCACCTCATAAACATTCTGACACTCCGTCCTTGAGCGTGAGGCCGATTTCACGGTTCGTCGTTTCCATATGATCTATCCCTGGGCACCGCCACTTTCCATTCTCCACAGATTGAATCGTTCCGTAAGGCTCTAAAGCTTCCAGAATTCTCCGGTGCTCCATATAGCGGGGAAGCCAAAGGAGCTTAACCGTGACATTCTTTGTATCCGGGCCGAACACCATGCACCTAAGTCCTTTCACAGGGAACTCTGCTTTGTTAACTATCTCCTGCTTTGAAGAACTACTCTAGCAGGTAGCCATCCACACGTGGCACATTTGGTATTGACAAATGCAGAAAATTTTCCGGAGGCCCAAAATCTGTGCGAGTGCGTCTCGAAAGTCAGGTGCTCTGTGCGGGTGATCGTTAAGGTCGGCATGCAGGAAAACGGTATTAAGGACAACATTATCGGCGGGAAGGCGTGGAAGGACAACATTGTACGTGTCTGTAGTATCCTGAGAAGTCGAAAGACGTTGGCCAACGGCCGATGCGCTGTTTCCAGCAAGAACCATTTTCAGAAAAGGCAGAGCCGCCCAAACCGGCTTCCTCTTCCGCGTCCCGCGTCGAGAAACGCCCTTCATAATTCCAATTGCCTACCATGAGGATGATGGCGGGATTTTGCGAGTGACCGATACTGCGACTAACGCGTAATTTGAAAGTACCAAATTTGAAAAAAAAAAAAAACTGATTTATTTATAGGAAGGGAAAGGCGCGGTAATTGCCTCACTTGTTTTTTTGTGGACACCGCAACCGCGCCGTGAGGGAAAGGAGGAAGATGGGAGTGAAAGTGGAAAGAGAGAAAGAGGAGCCGTAGTGGTGGGCTACGGAGTAATTTCGACCACCTGGGGATCTTTAACGTGCGCTGACATCGCACAGCACACGACTCCTCTTCGTTTCACCTCCACCGAAACGTGCCGCCGAGGTCGGGTTCGAACCCGGGTATTCCGGCACAGTGGTCGGGCGTCTTACCACTGCACCAATGTCTTTTTTTTTTCTTTATTGCATGAATTGGTACAAATACATCAGTAAAAGATCGTGGTTGCCATGCCCCTTGGCTGACAACCGTGTCTAATGGACTTTCATTACCACAGGTTCGCCCATCAGACTCAAGACCTCCTCCGCAGCGTCTTGGAGGAGTAGGATGGCTTATAGACACAGTGATGTCGATGCACGATCTGTATGTAATTATTTTGTTGAACAAGTGTATAAACTACCACTGCACCAATGTCACCCTTTCTAATTACTTTCCAAATTCGAAAGTAATTTGAAAGGGTGACATGACATCCTTGACGTCACCCATCCTGCCATCAGCTATGAGGACCAATCTGGAACGCGTGCGCTCCAACACCGCCGAGCGGCGCGTTTTGCCTTCCTCGAGTGACATATTCTGCGCCTTTCCTTTCCTGTAAACGAATTATAGAACACCGGTGAATTTAGACACGCTCGACATGGAAGCCAAGGAGAGTTTGGCTGCTGACGAATGGCGCAGAAGATTGGAGAAATTACCTTCTGAACCCACCTGCGTCGAGAAACCCTCTTCATAATTCCGCTGCTCTACCGTGAGGATGATAGCGGGATTCCGCAAGGGACAGATACTGCGATTGGCACGCAATTTCAAAGTTCCAAAGACTCAAATAGTTAGGTCACTCAATTTGACTAAGGTAAATAGAGGGGATCCAACATAGCACCTTCGCTGACGATATCACTATTTGGACGAGTGGGGGCTCCATTGCCGATATCTCGCACAGACTTCAGATAGCGGCGGAGACGGTAGACGAATACGTTCTTGCCAGAGAACTGTCCTGCTCTCCGCTTAAGTCTGAAATTTTTGTACTCTCGTCGAAAGAACAAAAAAGGGAAGAAAGACACCTGTCAAAACTCTACCCGCTGGTGGAGGTGTTGGTGAGAGTGTTTTTGTTGTTGTGGCTGTGGGAAGAAGGAAAAGAAAATTCACTGGCCTGCTACTGGCGGTTTCCAGCTCGGACCCAGCAGCGCAAAAGATGCTGGTTGACTGGGCTCAAGCGATGGCTGCCAGGCACGGCCTGACAGATACCAGCCGGGATCAGGAACCACCTCAATCCTTATAATGTACCCTGGTTCCCACAATAAATGTTTTACCAAGACCACCACTGGCTCTGTAGCTGAGCCACCTCCGCTGTCTCGTGCAGAAAGAAGAGAGAGAGCAGAGAAGATAGAAAAAGGAGAGGGAGAGAAAGACGCCCCGCAACAGCCGTCGTCCACCACCTAAGCGATGAGGCAATAGGGTACCTATAGTGCCAGTAATCAAAGTTCTAGGCTTTCTTTTCCAAGAGAATGGAAAAAAGAATATAGTTAACTGGAATCTTCTGTAGAGTCTCACTCAAAGCAAGGGTTTCCGGGAGCACTGCCTCTTGCGCCTAACACACGCGTTTATTATCAGCAGGATCGCGTATGCAACCCCGTTCCTGAATCTAAGCCAGAACGAGGAACAAAAACTAGATATTCGTATTAGGAGGGCATATAAAAGAGCACAAGAAATTTCCACCAGCGTCTCAACTGAGAAGCTGTTGAAAACGAGGGTACATAATACGTGGCGTGAAATCTCTACAGCGGTGAGATGGCACAACTCTGTAGAGAGTTCCACGAGGGCAGGTGGTGGTGGTGGTGGTAAGAACATTTATTAGCTATAGAAGGGCCAGTAGGTATGTTAGGATCAGCCCATAAGGGACCGGTTCTTACAAGCACTAGGTGGAGGGCCCTACTTTGGGACCTCAGTGGCGATTTCCGTCGCCCGGGCGCGCCCGACTAAGGTTTGTTGGGGCTGTACGTCGTGGCAGCCGAGCAGGATCGCCTCCCTGTCCTCCCAGGTTGGGTTGGGGATGGGGCGAATAGACGGGTTGGTGGGGCAGGCCCACACCATGTCATAGAAGTCAGAGGACAGCGGTCCACAGTGTGGGCAGCTGCCACTAAAGGAGGGGTCAAAATGTTTTAAGGCTGCCGGGCACAGCAATGTATTGGTGAAAAGGCGGAGAAGGAGCCGCTCATCCGCCTTTTTGAGGCCTTTACAAGGGCTGGACTAAAGACGATGACAATTTTGATAGTACATCGTGATATCTTTGAAGGGGTATACTGAATTAAAATCGGGTTCCTGATCGGGTGGGGAGGAGAAAACAGCCCGGTGAAAGAGCGCGCGGGCGGCTGCGTCTGCTGCCTCGTTTCCTGCTAAACCCTGATGAGCAGAGGCCCATATCAGGTAACAGAGTGTGGGGTCCGTATCCCGTATGCAATCTGAGTAGATTTGATAGGCTAGTAAGGGAGTCCAGCCTTGTCTGACGTTCCGACAGGCTCCTCGCGAGTCGGTAATTATGTATTTTGAATCTCAGTGTGAGGCCGCGAGAGCCACCTCTTCTGCGTGTGTTGTACTGTGGGCTCTGAAGGTGAGACCACTAACCGTTTTGCTGTTGTGAACTACAGCGGCCGTGTACCATCCCCCGTGGTGAGGGCCGGAGGCGTCCACGTAGTATACACCAGTTTTGTTGCCATAATGTCGGGCTAGGGCTTCCGCTCGTGCCAGGCGCCGACCATTATAATCTTCATGTGACATATTGGCTGGAAGAGGACGTACACAGAGGGTGCGTCTCCACAGTTCTGGGATGCGAAACCTTTTATTCCATGAGAGTGGTGTGTTCGATATGGAGTCTAGTAAGAAGGCGGCGACCCGACTCCGTTTGCGATAAACGCGTGTACTGGTTTGGAAGGTAAGCCTCCCGGAGCTCCCGGAAAGTATTCACCACCCTAAGGGCCATAAGACGGCTATTTGAAGTAGTGATGGTGGGGTCCAGGGCACGCCTAATAATTGTGCGAAGGATGACCTCAAGAGCATCCTCGTCTTGTTTCCGTAGGCGGCGATAAGGTGTCGAATAGAGAATCCGACTGGTCACGAAGGCGTTTGCCAGCAGCAAGGAATCCTTACTTCGTAACCCCCCGCGTTTGTTTGAAACCCGACGGACCATGCGGCCCACCTGGTCCCCCACCTTACGGAGGTTGGCCAATGTAGTGTCTGACCGTCTTTGCTTGTGGATGTAGAGTCCGGATACCCGTGTCTCCTCAGCGTCGTGTATGGCACCACTGTCTAAAGAAAGAGTGATTTGAGTTGTGTACTTTGGCGAGGGGTGGAGGTGCACATATTCCGATTTTTGTGGGGAACACTAAAGACCGCAGCGGCGGACGTAGCGGTCTACTATCGTCGCCGCTGTTTGCAGGCTGGTTTCAATGTCCCATATATGCTGCCATGCGTGGCCCACAAGGTGATGTCATCGTGCTGAACACCAGTGACAGCATTGAGTTGGGAAGGCAGGTGCATCATAGCCAAATTGAAGAGCAGCGGGGAAAGTACCGAGCCTTGGGGGGTCCCCGAGTGTCGAGTGGGTAAGGACCATGCTCATTATCTTGGATGCGAATGTAGGATTGACGATCCTTGAGAAATTGCTTTATGTATTGGAATGTGTTGAGGCCACAGTCGGTCTGGCTTAGGTTAGTGAGTATGGTCTCGTGTGTTACGTTGTGAAATGCCCCTTTGAGATCTAAGGCGAGTACTATCCTGTCATTATGGGGGCATTCGAGTGGGTCAAGGACTTTCCGTATGAGTTGCAGGAGATCTTGAGCGGATCTGTGTGGGCGGAATCCGAATATGGTGGCCGCGAATACTTGTTTTTCTTCAAGATATTCAGATAGCCGGTCCCGCACCGTCGTCTGCATTCGTTTGCCCACACAGGAGGTTTGCCTGATTTAGGAATAAAGGTTACCAGAGACGTTTTCCAGTCGCTTGGCAGGGGGGTGTCGCAGCGCCAAATTGCATTGATGTAGTTGAGAAGGGACTGGTAAGCCGAATCGGGCAGGTTCGTCAAATACTTAACGGTGACCTTATCCCTTCCCAGGGCAGTGCCCCGTTTCATTTTGCAAGAGCCAACCGCAGATCATGCAGCTGGAAACGTTGATCCAGCTCTGTGTTCTCTCTGCCTGCATAAGAGTATGCTGATCCGCGGCGGTCTCGGGCTGTACACAGATACTGGTCCCGGAGTTTCTGTGCCAGTTGAGTCGTGTTGCCAGAGATAGCATGGATGGCTCTCTGCAAATGTTTCTGTGTTTCGGTTCGTGTTTGGGCTCGAAAGAGGCGCCATATGTTGCGGCTGGACATTTGTCCCGCAGCCGTGTTGGAGTAGGCGAGTTGCGCCGCGGACTCATCCGCTTTCTACAGCGCCTGTGTCTCGTCTGCCCTTCTCTGTCCATTGTGAAGTTTGCGCTGTTTTTGCTCTGTTCTGGGTGAGCTCGGCAATTCGAGCTTTAAGCTTCCGGTTGTGTTTCTGGCGTCGCCAACGGCGGACGAGGCTGCGAAGGGCTTCCCAGAGGTGTAGGAGGTGGTTATCCACATCCGTGACCGCCTCTGAAAGCTGGATCTTTGTTTCATGCGAGCGAAGGTGTGTCAGCAGCTGTTGTGACCATGCTGAGTAGCAGTGCTTGGAAATGGCTGTGTTATCAAGAGAGTCAAAAGTTTGCCTAAATTTTGTCCAATCTGGGATACGTGCTTGTGTTGTGGGACGTTTGAGCGGGCGTGTGTGTATTGTATTGTTAAGGATGCAGTGGTCACTACCGAGGGTTTCCTCGGTGTTGAGCCATTCTGCGGGTCTTTTGTTGCGAGTGAAGCTTAAAGGGGCCCACAAACACCTCCCGAGCATTGCTCGCAAGTTATCTCTGTCGCTAGGTTATGCTCTTGATTCTTATAGCGCTGACGAAACACCACAGGAAGAAAGACACAAAAGGACAGAAGCGCAACTTCCAACTTTAATGAGAAGAAAAGGAAC
>JAJIZL010060861.1:0-10810 GCA_023969395.1 Amblyomma maculatum
CCGCCGGGGTGGTGCAGTGGTAAGACGCCCGACTACTGTGCCGGAGTTCCCGGGATCGAATCCCGGCCTCGGCGGCTGCGTTTCGATGGAGGCGAAACGAAGTGGCGTCCGTGTGCTGTGCGATGTCAGCGCACGTTAAAGATCCCCAGGTGGTCGAAATTACTCCGTAGCCCTCCACTACGGCCCCCCTTTCTCTCTATCCACTTTCACTCCCACCTTCATCCCTTCCCTTACGGCGCGGTTCAGG
The DNA here is from genome assembly GCA_023969395.1 of Amblyomma maculatum. Taxonomy (NCBI): domain Eukaryota; kingdom Metazoa; phylum Arthropoda; class Arachnida; order Ixodida; family Ixodidae; genus Amblyomma; species Amblyomma maculatum. The sequence continues at coordinate 248 of JAJIZL010060861.1, forward strand.
TGTCCACAGAGCAAGTGTGACAGATACTGCGCCTTTCCCTTCCTATGAACCAACCAACCGTCCAGTAGCAAAAAATGGGGGTGATGAATTGTATTCATGCCGGGAAAATGCGATAGATACTTTTATTCGCCATTCTACACCAATTTCGGTCTTATTCTTGCTCAAATTTGTAATCGCTTGTTTTATTCAGTTTTGCTTAGTCATTCTAGTTCAGCCTTTCCCTACGTTTCCTCGCAACAGGAGAGGTAGAACATCCTCTTTTCACCTTCCCCTCACCACGACAAGGGGCAGGAGGAGAAAGGAAAATCCTCCAATACAACATCTGCATGGTTCATACAGACATAATCGCCGACGCTGCAGTGGCTTACCAATGCTGTTTGCACTTGCACTAAAAAGTGACTGATAGCGGATGGTTTCCAAGCAGGGAAAGCAAACAAATTGGAACTGTGCGTATGTGCTTTGCACAGCTCGAAGAACACAAACTCGTGAAGGCGAGAGCACGTTCAGTCGTCACAAGACCTCTCTTAAACTCGAATTCGGAATCACCATGAGCCACTGTATGTGAAGGCTCTGCCTTTTTGCAGTGCATGTTATAATTTTGATGTTTTATCGTTAGAACGCCCATTATCGCAAAAATGTCATGCGTTAGCGCTCGATAGCATATCGGAAAGCAGGCAGAGAAGAGAGAGGGAAACTCTAAGCTTTAAGGGACATGAGGAACGAGAGGGAAAGCAGGAGGGAAGAAAGCCATCCATTATCAGGATGTTTCGACCATGAATTGACAATACAGAGTCATTATCCATTATCAACCACCTGAGCACATGTACGCGTGGCTTTTTAGAAACCCGGCAGGTATAAAAAATTTCATTGTGGTTCTCGGAATGAAATTAGCACCTCCGCCGGTATGCGGGAGTTGCTCTACCAACTAAGTCAACCAGGATGGCTAGCAGATAGCGTTACGTTGACGAATTGATTAACAACTAGAATTTCGAATCGTGTGAGTTTCGCCTATGTTAGGGACTCTCCGAATTTATGTAAATTTCGGTTAGGGAGTGATTACCCATTAACAACTACCCTAGTTGAGCCTATAAGAAGTATACAGCTCCCTGATAAAAATTGATTCAACTTTCCTAATTTCATTGCATATATTTTACTTATCACAAGATTTGAATCTTGAATTTGGAGCACAATTGAAATCTTAGTTTCATTAGAAACTTGACTGGTCAGTAAGCAGCGTGACCTATTTCATTACAAGCTGACATAGCCACGAGTTCTCTTTGTTTTATACTCGTACCGTTTACGTTTGGTTCTAAAATGAGTGACCGGAAAGGGAATTCAGTTCTCTATACGTTTAGTGTGCTAGCACATATTGGGTCACTGCGAAAACGCCATTGTAAACGGCCGAGTCCTCTAGCAGGAAGTATTTGGCGGGTGACATAGGCGGCCACTGATTTGCCGGCGAGTTGTGTAGCGTCACAAGACCACATGACATATCTGAGTTTGCCAACTCGGTTTGTTCCTTTAAGATGAAAGCGTGGTATGGATGATGGTGTGGAGTATGCTTAGCTGCAGCTAATGAGAGTAGAGTGGGTCAAGTCATCTGCCGCTAATGGGAGGAGGAACGTCGTGCCAGCTGTAGCCAATGCGAGCGATTTGGCGCAGGATGCCTGCTGCAGCCGGGGGACAGAGAGTTTGTGTCTCGGCAGCTTCATCCGGTATACGTTTTGGCAGACTGTCGCGAATATCTCGACATGCACTGTGAAATGCTGTGTAGCGAGCGGTAAACCATGGTTAAGGCTAGTTCTTCGCCGGATTCCTATTAATGAACGTCGTGCTCGGTTAAGCAACTGAGAGCAAAACGTGCTAGCGCAACGAAGTCGTTTTTATCTAAGCCACGTGAATTCGCGTCGTCGTCCGCGTCGGCCTCATAACCAGCTCGGCCCCCCTTCCATCCCCCAGTTCGAGCCGGTGTTTCGACAACCGGAGACTCGCAGGAAGAGGGGGGGGGGGGTACACTCAGCGACGAACGATGGAGGTACAGCTATAGTGCCTAGCACTATAGGTACAGCAAACGGAGAGCACGAGGAAAGAAAGGGTGGGGGAGGGGGGGGGGGTGCCGGAGGTATAGCGCTAGCAGCGACTGACTGTTGCCGCTGCCGCCGCTAGCGAGTCAATACGACGTGACTGCGTAGACTGATTGATTTATTGATTTATAGGAAGAGAAAGAGGCGGTAACTGTCTCACTTGTTTTTCTGTGGTCACCTCGACCGCGCCATAAAGGAAAGAAGGAAGGTGGGGTGAAAGTGTAAAGAGACAAAGAGGAGCCGTAGTGAAGTGCTACGGAGTAATTTCGACCACCTGGGGACCTTTAACGTGCGCTGACATCGCAGAGCACACAGACGCCTCTTCCTTTCGCCCACATCGAAACGCAGTCGCCGATGTTGTTGTGGCTGTAGGAAGAATGAAAATAAAATGCACGGGCCTGCTACTGGCTCTGTAGCTGAGCCACCTCCGCTGCCTGGTGCAGACAGAAGAAAAAAAGTAGAGAAAAAAGAAAAAGAGGAAGAGAAAGACGCGCGCCGCAACAACAGCCGTCGTCCACCACCGAAGCAGTGGCGGGTGCAATGGTTCTTCATTTGGTTCTGCATCGAACGCCGCACAACAGAGCATATAAAAATAGACGCAATGCATCAAGCATCAGCGGCGTTTAAAATTGATTGACATCAAAGAAAAGGCGCAGAATCTGTCACAATATTTAATTAATAATAATTGGTTCACAGGAAGGTAAAGGAGCAGTATCTGTCACACTTGTTTCTGTGGACACCTGAACGGCGCCGTAAGGGAAGGGAGGAAGGTGGGAGTGAAAGTGGAAGGAGAAGCCGTAGTGGAAGGCTACGGAGTAATTTCGACCACCTGGAGATCTTTAATGATGATGATGAATAACTTTATTAACACCCATCAAGGAAAAGATTCATCCCCTTTCAGCAGGCTGGAATCACTTGGGATTCAGCAGTGTCCAGGGCCAGATGGATGATTTTTGTTCGAGCTTCTCTGTTCTGGCTGATCATTAAAGCCTCTAAGGACTCCAAATCCTTGTCTGGTTCGTTGTATCTAGGGCATGTCCACACCATGTGTATCATACCTGCAATTTTATTAGTGTTTGTACCACGGGTCCTGTATAACCGGATGCCATCTGCTTAGTGCGAGTGGGTTGGGAAAACCCCCGCCGGCAACTTTCTCCATATAACCTCTTCTTTTCTGCTTAAAATTGTGTCTGCTCGAGGCAGTGTCTGTCTCTCTAATCTGTAATGATTGAGAATAGCGTGGTATGTTTTCAACTCTTCGCTTTGAAGGGGCTCTCTGCTCGACGAGACCGCATCCGGTGTGTAAGTCCTCGGGCCAGTCCGTGCGCTGTCTCGTTTCCTCGCAGGTCCTCGTGGGCCGGAGTCCAGACGAGGTTAATAAGATCTTCCGGTGGCGGTCCGGAAGCCAGAATTTTAACCGCTTCGGCAGATATCCTGCCTGCGTTCTAGCTTCGGACAGCCGATTGGGAATCGGTTACAAACACCCTTACATTCTGCTACAATCACCTTACAATCACCCTTTTCATCTACCCTCATAGTGTACCGGGTGCATGTTCCTTGGAAGTGGTGGGATTCTTATTTTGTCGCTTATGTCTTTTGAGATATCCTCAATCGGCTTTAGCCTCGCTCGAGGTTCGAAGCCTAGCTTTTCCAGTATTTTTAGTCCCGATAGGGGAGTCGTTGCTGTTGTGCTACGTTGGTAGCCTCAATGAGCTCGTCTAACGTGTTTGAAATCCCCATGTTGATAATTTTCTGGGTGGATGTGTACGCAGGGAGGCCCAGCGCGGTTTTGATACCTTTTCTATTAGGATTTCAATCTCGTTTTTTTCTGCTTTTGCCAGCCTTAGGTATAGCGCCATGTATGTGATCCTAACCCAGTCGAAAAAAAGCAGCAGAACCGTGACAAAAATGCCACAAAATATTTTGTAGTTCTGTCGTAAACGTCAGATTTTTCTGTAGTTCTGTAGTTCTTCTGTAGTATATTTCTGTTGTCTGTAGTTCTGTTGCACTTTTCTGTTGTAGCTAGAACTTTCTGATGTTACCACAAAGTTCTGTTGTCACAACAGGTTTCCCGTCAAAAACCGCACAGAAATTCTGTCGTAACAACAGAAAATTTTCTGGAGGTTTTTCCGACTGGGAATGAATACAAATGAATGAATTAGTCTCAATAGTTTCGCCTCTTTCATTCCCGCGTGTTTGCTATTCTCTTGATCAGCCGACACGACTGGTCTACAGTCGATTCGAGTTTTTGTATCGTTTCGGTGTTCTTACCGTTTGACTGGATCCGAAGACCCAGCACTCTGTTTCTACCCAGGGTGTTTTGTCCTCATTTACCGTTAGCATTATCCCGTGTTCTTGGGGCTTTCTTTGTATATTTTGTCAGCCGAGGAACAGCGCTTCAGACTTCTCGGCAGAGCATTTGAGTCCTATTTGGTTTAGGTACGGCTCTATTTCCTCAATCGCTGTTTTGAGCGTTTTCGACGTGCGCATCACTGCCTCTGGTAACCCAGAGGGTGAAATCGTCCGCGTATATTGTGTAGTTGAGTCCTATACCTGCCAATTTATTCGGTAGGTCAATCATTGCAATGTTGAAGGGTGCTGGAGACAGGACTGAGCCTTGGGGAGTACCTTTGTTGCCCAGTCTTATTCCTCTCTCTTCCTTCCCTCCTGGGCAGATATTAACTCTTCTCTTTGAAAGAAAGTCTTTGACGTAATTATATGTCTTTCTACCTATATTTAGAGTTTCTAGGCGTTCTAGTATGGCTGAGTGATCAACGTTGTCGACCGCTTTGGCCACGTCTAGACCGACTATTACACTTGTATCTAGCGTTCGGTTCTCTAGCACTTGCTCTTTAAGTTGAAGCATGATGTCACACGCGGAAAGATGTACCCTGAATCTGATCATCGTGTCTGGGTAAAATTCTTGTTCTTCTAGGTATCTCTTGGAAAAAGGCAGCAGAGCAGGTAACAACACAAAGCATAAGAAGCACACACAAACACAAGGACAACGCTGCACTGACAACTATATTGACAAGAAACCGCACATCTTCTCCCGTCACTTGATGATGATGATGATGATGACCTGAGGCAAAATGGCACATATCCACGGCGGGGGATTGGTCAGGGTGCATTGTATATTGTAAATATTTATGTTCAAGGACTGGAGTATTCATCCTGCCGGTTTGCGCATAAGTTCTAATTCCTTCTTCAACAAAACCACTGAAGGCATACTGACACATTGGTCTCCCAAGTCACAAATTGCATATGCTTCATAAATTTCTCTTGCTAACTTATCCTTCATCCTTCTCATAACCTTAACATTGGGAAGGTCAGGCGGACATTTTTGGTCTTTACAATCAACGCAGTCTTTGCAGTGCACCGCGAGATTAGTGCCAGACTTGTCCGATATTGCCATAGCGTGCTCTCTAATCATGTCATTGAGACATCTTTCTGTCTGTCCAATATATTTCTTCCCACAATGCAAGGGAATCTGATAATACACTTAGAGTACCTAGTCCGGTGCGAAGTTTTGCATCCAGAGTTGAAGCCCTGGTTGTTAACCCGCACACACATCCCTTTAGCTCTGTTTGGTGCCGTTGGAATAACCCTGATGCCGTGTCTTTGATCAATCTTCATTAGATTATGGGTGAAGCCATGCATATATTGTACCACTGACCACTTATTTCTTTGAGTAAGGTTTTCTTTGTCTTTTCGAATCCTCCGCTTGATCGGCAGGACAATGCTTTCTATTATGCTACACGGCAAATACTGAGGATACCCTGCCTCCAGAAGCCTCTCAGTCTGGCTTAGAAAACTTTTTTTTTTAACACGGTGGTGGCATGATTTGTTGAGAGCCGACGTCAATGCAGCCTTCGCAACACCTATTTTTACTGTCTTTGAATGTTGGGATGTATACGGAAGGAACTGCTTGTTCGATCTTGGCTGATAAGTCCAACATAAGAATTCTGGTAAGAATCCGCGAGGCTCAAATCCAGGAAGCGCAAAACACCTTCCTTTGGAAGTTCCCAGGTTAATCTTAGATCAGGGCAACTTTCTTCAAGCACACCAAGGGCTATGTCTTTTAGTTGATCAGTCGCCTTTCCTTTCTATAAATCACACAATACCAAAAAGTCGTCAAAGTAACGAACAATCTTTACAATGCCTTTATCTTTAATAGCCGTCAGAATCCCTCTGTCACATGCGGCTAAGTACACATCGCTCAGAGCAGGTTCTAGGAATCTGTTCAGTCTGGTTTTAATGACGTGCTCTATTAATTTACCTGCACATGAGGTAAGCGAAATGGGCCTCAGTTTTTCTCGACTTAGTTTTTTGCCTGGCTTCGGAATAAGGACTAGGTTGCCCTCTTTCCACTCCGGTGGGATTTGGCCCTTGTCCCAACATTCTTGCATATACGCTGTTAGCTTAGCTATTGATGCATCATCCAAATTCCTTAGCATGCGATTATTGATTCCGTCTGGACCTGCCGCTGTTTTTGTTCCAAGGATGTTTAATTCCGTTCTAACCTCTCCGATCGTGATGGGCTCGCCCAGAACGGAATTCTCTGCGCCCTTGTACTCGGGGAGGAGCGTGCACGGGGGCCGTCCATCTCAAATACCTGTCCCTCACTTCAGAGCTCAGTTGGTCGTTAGTACCTTCGTATTTATATACGAGTCCTTGTAGTTGTTGGCATGCCGCATGTTTTGTCTTGTCCGGATCTAAAAGATGTCTAAGCATTTTCCACGTCCTAGCTTTGTTGATTCCGCGGTCCATCTGCTCGCAGATGTTGCCCCAGTTTTGTCTAGTTAAGTACAGCGCACACAAGACGCTGAGAACGCTGAGCAGAGAAAAGTTGACCACCTCACACACGAAGTTCCAGGCGCTAATGCGCCCCCCACCAGGCTCCCTTTCGATGCCCGCTCCGCTGTTCCCATCTTAGCAGCCTCTTTAAGGAAAAGTACACGTGCCCTCATTCCCCCGTGTACATTCCCATTCCCTCGTAACTTAACGAGATTGGAGGAGGTTTCCCTTAGACGGATAAGAGCTGGGGCGGCCCTTACCCCGTCGGTAAAATGCCGATGGGAATCGCAAGCAGACATCGGACCAACCACATGCCCGAAGTGTTCCACACCAGCTGCAGAAGTGGATGTTTGCCACCTGCTATGGACTTGTGCAGGGACAAGGGCATCAAGGACACAGATTCTGCGCGAAGTGGGACTAACCACAACAAGGGAAGATGACCTTTCTAAATGGCTCACCGAAACGCTAAGAGCGGGAGCCTGCTCCGGTTCCTCACGGAAAACCATATACATGAGTTTATATAATGTGCCTTATGGCAAGCTTGCGTAAAAAAAAAAAAAAAAGTACAGCGCATGCTCTTCAATATCTCTGTTCTGTTTGGCCAGGAGCTTGCGTACATTCCTGTTCTCCCTGTCCTGGGCGAGCTTTGCTTCTAGCTCCCTTTCCTTGCGCCACAGACCTATCAGGCGCTTGTCGACCACTTGTTGCGCTTCGTCTGCTTCCACCTCTTCGGTGGCTTCTTTAACTGCCGCGAGAATGTCTGTGCCCCAAGATGCTATCTCTGTAATTTCGTCTTCTGTATGGAGGTTCTGCCTGAATAGGTCGCAGTTTACAGCTGCGAACTTTTTGGGTTCCGCCGCGGGCGGTCCGGCTTCTACCACGATCTCAATAATTTTGTGGTCGCTTCCTAGGTCCTCCCCCGTGTTACACCCCCTGACCGTGATTTGGCCTCCGATAAGTGTTAAGTAGAGTGTAGTGTCCCTACTCACGCTATTTCCCTGTCTTGTTGGTTTCATAGGGTCAGTGATTAAGGTTAGCTCATTCTGTAAAATGCTGTCCCAGGGTTCCCTCCCCTTAATTTGCGTAATTTTGTACCCCCATGCAGGGTGATGCGCGTTAAAATCCCCTACAATGACAATTAGATTTTTGCCCGCAATCTGTTTCGTTTTTGCGAATAGGCTGTCGAAGCCGCAATACTTTCTCTCTTTCGGAGAGCTGTATACATTTAAAGCATGCGAAGCTTTTTTCTTTACGCTTTCGCGGTATCATTGCAATGAGAATGTGATCTAATTGGACTTGTCCTGTCTTGTGCTGCATTGCGGTAACGTTCCGTTTGACGAGGGTGGCAACCTGCGTTTTGTCCCCTAGGCCCGGGTATGCTTTGTATCCGGACAGCTTAGCATTTTTACCGCACTTTTGTAACGCTATAATTTCGGGTTTGTTTCCGTTTGCAAGGAACGATTGTAAAACGGCTCGTTTACGCAGGAAGCCCCTACAGTTCCATTGCCAGATAGTATTACTACTGTTTAGCCACGCTATTTTTTATCGCTTGAAATTCCGCGCATATTCATTGGTCCCTTCTCTCAAAATCAGCCGTGAGAGCAGTGTCTCGCTTTTCAAATTCCACTCTGATAGTTTCTGTCACTTGTTTCATGAATTGCATTAGCATTCCATTCAGTAGTTTTATGTCCTGTTTCTGTTTATCATTCAGTTGTTCGAATTTCGTCTCGAGATCTGACTCTTTGGTTCTTTTCGTTTTAAGTGGGGGTTTTTCCACCTTATTAGCCTCTGATTCTTTATCCTGTTCTACCTGCATAGATTCCGTTGCCTGTGTCTGTTCCGGTTTGTCTTCTGCGGTTTTCTCAGCTGCCGTTTCTAGCATTTTTATCCGCTCTTGCTTCTTGATATACTCAGTGAGAGTCTTAATCTGCTCTGCCTGTTGTTTAATGAGCTCTTTAAATTGTTTAACTGAATCGGAGTCCTGGGAAAGTTTAGCTGACCAGCTCACTTTTGAGGCTGGCTCCGTGCGTTGCTTTTGGAGTCCGGTTTTTAGCCGGGGAACGGACGCTGACCGGTCCCTCGTTGTGCTGCTCCTCCGGCCTTGTTGCTTCTCTTCTTCAGCTTCTTTCTTGGCCTCCCACTTCCGTTTTTTACCAATGTACGGGACACGAAAGATATTTTTGCACCTCTTATCCCCGGCGTAGTGCTCCATGCCGCATAGTTGACACGTCGGTGTACACAGGTGCCCCTCGGGGGGGGGGGGGGGGGAGAAGTCATGCCACAGCCACATCCGCGGCACTTAGTCACTTCATTGTCACAGACGTCTGAGCGATGACAAAGTCCTCCACACCTGTAGCATACCTCGTATCGTTTTTTTTTTTTTTTCTTTCTTTTTTTTTTTTTGTAGAGAAAGCATTTGAAGGTTACTCCGCTTAAAACTACTGTACGTGGTACTTTCTCCTCTTCGAAAATGATTAGGAAAGATTTGGTTTCCCCATTCTTCGTGCATCAATAACTGGCGGGTTGAATCCGTTTTTCAGTCCTTCAAGCACATGCCTATTTGAGTATTCTTCGATTCCATGTATGACTCCCTTGCCGCAACTTTCTGGTGTGTTCATGTAGGTTTGGTTTGGTTTGTGGGGTTTGACGTCCCAAAGCGACTCGGGCTATGAGAGACGCCGTAGTGGAGGACTCAGGAAATTTTGACCACCTGGGGTTCTTCAACGTGCACTGACATCGCACAGCACACGGGCGCCGTGCTTTTTGCCTCCATCGAAGAGCGGCCGCCGAAGCCGGGATTCGATCCCGCATCCTGGGGAACAGTAGTCGAGCGCCGTAACCACTGCACCACTCTGGCGGGGCTGTAGGAAGCCACACTGCGTTCCTTTGCTCCTATCTTGATTGTCTCAATTTTCCCACCTTCCTCGCGTTTTCGTAGCTCGGTGAGTGGTATGTAATCGTTCCTTACTTAGCGTTTATAGCCAATCTGTCTCGGAGGGCCTCCTCTTCCTTGATTCCGGCTTTTTCCCTGATGGTCACTGCAATTCTCATGTCGCTGGTACTCTTCAGCGTTGTAAGGCCTTCTTTGTTTCGGAGAACTACTTTTCATACGGTCGCGGGAAGTCTCGGGAGGTCTGAGGCTATATTGAACGTTCACCGAGTTTCTGTCCCGTCGCTTTGTAGGTTCTGGTGTCTCCCTCGCCGGTCTTCGCAACAGCAGTGGCGTTCGCTGCTGCCGCGTCTCTGGCACCATGCTGGCTTCCATGATAGCGCTCGTCGTTATCGATTCTTTACGTTCGCTTCTTCATCCTCACTATCCATTCTTCTTTCTTTAATTCCTTGGGGTCAATGTTGGTACCATACACCGTCACCTGCATTGTCATCGTTAAACCGGTTAGGGTCGGCGTTGGCGGGAGCTCGCCGGTCGCCGCCTCCCCGGCCGAAGTAGGCCTATCGTGGCGTTTCGCGTGGCGAACTTCGAACGGCGACAAAGTTCTTAAACTGTACCTCCAAGCGCAAATGTGATATGCTCGGGCTGCTTCCACCTTCGGAAAACACGTTTCGAAAATTTTACGATAAACGCAGGAAAAATATCATTAAATCACTTATTTCGCTGAGCCGACGTGAGCGCGTCCGAACTCCTTGACGCCCCTTGGCGGTGCTCCCTCGCCGTAGGTAGCGC
>JAJIZL010060862.1:0-17960 GCA_023969395.1 Amblyomma maculatum
ACACACACACACACACACACACACACACACACACACACAACTTGCCCCGCCAGGGTGGCGCAGTGTTTACGACGATCGACTACTGTTTCCAAGGACGCGGGATCGAATCCCGGCCTAGGCGGCAGCTTTTCAGTGGAGGCGAAAAGCAAGGCGCCCGTGTGCTGTGCGATGTCAGTGCACGTTAAAGAACCCCAGGTGGTCTAAATTACCGGAGTCCTCCACTACGGCGTCTCTCATAGCCTGAGTTGCTTTGGGACGATAAACCCCACAAACTAAACCAAACCAAACAACACGAGCCTCAGGCCCAAAGATTCCGACCGCTGCGCTTGGTCAGTTGCGCGCGGTTGGCGGTTTTAAAGGGACGGATGGACGACACCGGCAACGACTCCCTCTGCCGCGCATTCTCCCCAGCCCGTGTTTCGCCGCGTTTCGGGGATTTGTGACCGTTCACGCCCTCTCCACTCAAAGCGAGAAAGAGCTGTTATTAGCGCCGATCGCACAACCACTGAGCTTATGCTGTGTTCCCTAACTGCTCTGTTTTACCTCCGTCGCGGCACGGCCGAGACAGGAATCTGCGGCCATTTTCCAAGAATTGGAATGGACTGAATCGGCGGCGTCGCCTTTCTCATGGTTCGGGTACCACTTCCGAAGAGCGGTCGCCCGCGCGAGCGTTCCTCATAAATAAACCCGCGCCAAGCTGCCACTTTACCTTGGCCGCTCCTCCGGACTCTCCCTAGCCACAGTGGACCCGGTGACCACTTTGTCTATGCCCCTGGGAGATTCCCACAAACTTTAATGTCAACAATCGCCAACCAGGAGAGTTACGCCTCTAGGCGCAGGCCATGGCGCAGGTCATGCGATAACGATGTTTATGGGCATTATCTGCGCTGACGGCACTAATTAAAGGACCGGACAAGTGCTCGTGCTTATCACCCCGGCGAGTTGAGTGGGCGATGAATCGTCACCGCTTGGTGGTCAGCACATGGTTGTACTCTTGTTTACCGAGTTCGGTAACGCCCTTATAAAAATTTTATTTGTGTGTCTGATGAGAGTATGTTGCTCTTTCACAATGGAGACACCAGAGTATCTTCTGAGTTTCAAGTGAATTTTCTCTTGAGTTCTTACTGTGTGTCTAAAACAAATTGGCCACCGTGTTTCTGGTTGGCACTTAATGTGTGCATTTCTTGTGAGTTCTTCATGAGTATTGACCATTGAGCGTCTGGTGGCTTTCACTTTAGTTTTTGATGTGATCTTGGTTGCCGACACTACATGCAAATCAGTTAGTGCCGGTATATTTAGTTACAGAAACCAAAAACAGACATTGCATTTTGTGAAAATGGTCTTTTTTTATTCATAATGTGCAGCACAGCTTGGATGCCATTCGCATCCCTGTTTTCTATGCTATGCAAGGAAATAAACTTACTTTATTTTCCTGCACAGCATAGAAGACGGGCCATTTTTGAGGTGAAGCGGCACTGTCATGAAGTAGTCGCACGTGTACCCTAACAAATACAAAATGAAATCGCTTTGTATTACTGTTCACAATACTTAAAATAATTCAAGCTTCATTTCCAACTCATGGATAAGCTTACACATACTTCAGCACATGCCGTTGAAGCATTCATATGTGGAACCAAGTTTTGTGGAACAAGACTCATGAGATAATTTCAAACACAAGAGGCATGACCCACTGTGTTTTTCTGGCACCTGTACATTTCAAACCCTCATAGTTAGCAGTTGGTGGAAGAAACATGCTGCACCGTTTACAGAGAAAACACAAAACCATAACTTTCAGATACATCATACATGGTACAAGGTTTGGTTTTGCTATTCACAACAATGCAAACAAGTTTTCTTCAGAATGAGTTTTTTCACTGACTACACCATTAGTAAAACAAAGATTTCAAAGAAGAAATAAAGCAACCAAACCAAGGCAGCTATCCATTCATACCACCATTTTTAGCTATGCTTAGGATGTGTACTTAAACATGCATCCCTGAACATGTCATAGAATGTGGTGATGGCTTGCAGAAGGGCACTGCAGTGTGCTTGCTGGTAGATGATTTAGTGTGTTCCTCGTTTGTGCTGTGGGGTGTAGGTGAGCAGCAGGTAGGCTCCAGGCATCGGCCAGTCTGAAGTGCTCAGGTAACTGGGTATATAAAGAGAGAAAAACCGACAAGTGAGACCGAGCACACAACTCCTTTCCTGGTAATGAAAAGAGACACAGCTATATATTCAGTAGCTACAATCATAAGGATTCTGGGCAAACAGCTTTAAGACGAGTGCTCAAAGCATAATTAAGTAAGTACTGGACTTCAACCTCAATGCAATGTACTGTTTGACAAAAGTAACCAGCCTGCATGGTGTGCTTCTCGTTTGTATAGGAGAGCCTTTCCAGTTTCCCTAAAGATAATAAGGTCATTTTCAAAACAGCCTATTTTTTCTCCACGAGTGTGAGGTGCACCTACTTCAAAGGTACAGAATAGATAAAAAAATTGGTGCTTAAAAGGAGTATGAATGTTTCTGTTATGTATAAAATGAAAACATGTGAAACATTTTCCCAATTATGGCATGTTTAAACAGAGCATATTCCTTCAAAACTCAAAGAAAAACCACCTCATCAGCCCATAAATTACTCTTGGAGGTAATGAAAAAAAATAGTTCAAGAGAACACATTGCGTTATTCTATTTCCAACAATGTTATCAAAGGTGAAACATGCAGCTTCTCAAGCATCATTGCAAGTGTTTGAGTGGAGGTGCATAAGTAGCGAACACAATGCCCTTTGCTAAAATTTTACCCTTATGTCAAGACTGAGACCTGTACTGTGAGGAGATTGCATATGAAACTACACCATTATGAGCAATTGTCGGATTGTTACATAAGCAGTATGCAGTGGTACAAGCCATTTGTGGGAGCAAGCAGCAGCTTAAAGTGACACCCATATGAATGCATAAACACAACTGTTTTGAAATTTCCAACCTTCAGACTGCAACTATGGCAAGTTTCTTCATTTAGCATAGCTAAGTGCATTCTAGAGCAAAAAAAAAGGCGTGTATGATGTCATTTCAAAGCGAATATTTTTAAATCACTCCAACATGACCTTGTCGGATGTTCCACACGTCCCCATTCTGTTTAAGCTCTGTTCAAATTTCTCAAGCAACAGAACCTGATTTCCTTATCTAGTATGACTTTTGACTTGCAAAACTGAACAGTAAACTAATAAACAATGTGGAAATGACTGCTCTAGCAAAGCTATGAAGAAACAAATAAATTTACCTAATAGGGGCAAAAAGATCCCAACATGTATTTTATGAATAAACACCTATTACAAAAGAAAAATAAAGCAAGTATGTCAACAGCAAAAAGACACAGCAAAGAACTGGGGATGCGAAGGCCATCGTTGATGCACTGCGAAAAAAAAATACTGAAAACTGTCATTTCCAACTGAATTCGTAAGGCGGTGCTACGAGCGTCTATGCACACTCACGAATAGTGATGCCGCCACACCCTGCGTACGTCACAGATCAGCATTGGCTCGCAATAACGTGATCAGGCATGCTTTTCCTTTATGGCCAAGGTCACAGGGTTAGCTTATGGGCAACGTTTTGAGGAGCAGGGAGCCTATTTGCTGCTTTTGTGCCGTCAGTTTAGGCCGTTCTCCCAATGAGAGAAAAAACAAGAAATTTCAGCTTTGATAACATTGCTGGAAACAGTACAATGCAACATATTGTCTCATATTCATTTTCATCTCCTCCTAGAAACTTGATTGTTAAATTATAAGAAAAATTAGGAATGGTGTTTCTTCCTTTAATTACTGAATAAGACTACTATGCTTGATTGCGCCAAATTTGGGACCGTGTTTAATGTGTTGCATTCCATATATGAAAAAAAAAAATTGTAAACATTTTACCATCTAATTGGTTGTATATTCTGCAATTCTTATGTAGGTTTGCCTTACAGCTGCAGAGAAAAAATAATTAAAACAGCCTCCTTTCAGATCTGTAGCACCTCTTAATTTTTTTTTTCTAAGTCGTGACTTTCACACGCAATCAGAAATATGATTAACATTCTACACTTTTTCTTCTTTTTACTCTGAGCACATAAAATATGTTTATCAGTGCCTGCATATCTCAATCCTAGGTGATATAAAAGTTGCAAAAAATGTGCATGCAGAGAAGAGCTGCCCGTGATGTCGGCCAAACTTTTTTCTTCCGAAATACTAGCAATAGCACAAAACTAATTTCACTGCTTGTGTATTGACAAATGTGTGTACAATGTGTAAGGCAACCAACGAACTCTACACAAATAAAGGCCTTTAAAGTCAAATTACCTCGAACCATAGCAGACATAACATTAAGGAAGGTAAAATGTTTTTCATTTCTGGTTTGAAACTGTTTACTACTGCATCATTTCAACGCTTCCATGAAAAGCCACGACACAAAGTACCAAAGAACGCAACTGCCCACTGAAAGCTCATTTCTGCCTCTGTTGTGAACACTAAGATACATATAATTTGTCAAAAATACAAGACTATGTAGTAATGAAAGCAATTAATCTTGACATGCACATTTTACTACATGTGGTCACTCAAATAATTATTTCTAATCGTCATTCTACTACAGTAGTACTACATGAGCTTGTACCTTGGCGTCAGCCATTATTTAGATTATTTTTGTTGAAGCATACAAGCACCAAAAATAAATGCAGCGACCACTGTGAGATATGCGCCACAGCAACAACCTGTTTCTCGCGCGCTGGTTGTACTCATCGTATTAATGCACTCACAGTTAGAAAAAATAGGCGCTTTTAAAAAGATTGAAAACTCGTTCGGGGTGCTGATCACAATCGCGAAGCCGGTCGTACTGCAGCTACAACTATATCTAGAAGTATACACCATAACATTATACAGTATTGTGCAACTTTATCGGAACCGGTCGAGGCGGCCAAATTTTCCATGACGGTTCCGATAAAGTTTCAGAACACTACTTATATCGTACAACGGCTTCACGTTAGGGACGAGCATACATATAAAAGTGGCGGCTTTTGAAGAGTTGACTTGAACGGCGCGGCAGGAAGAGACGAAGACAGAGAACACACACGGACAAGCGCCAAATCTTTCTGCCGCGCCGTTCATGTCAAGTATGTCTGACCAACTCGCCCAAACGTTCACGCTTCTTGTTCCGAAGAGTTACTGGCTCGCCCTCACAATGAAGCAGGTTCGGTCGAGTTCGTAGCTTGTATTACGAAGGAATTTTGAGACCACACACAACAGTATTAACAACGCGTGCTTCATTCAATAGCAATATTAAATAAAAATAATTTCAAGCAGTGTACTCACATTTGCAAACAATCACGCCAGTCCATTTCCTTCTTCCGTGTTGATGCCGGCGTTGCCACGGCGCGGTGCAAGCGGTGTGCAGCACAGAACCTATTTATCACTACATCACGTACTTCAGGACGTCTATCAAAGTGCACATATCAAATATCAATTCTGCGGCCCATTCCAAGAACCACGGAACAAAAAAGCAGCACAGCGTGAGGAAATGGCGTTCACAATCACACCGCATGACAACAAAGGCAGCATGGCGCCGTCGCGACTCGCAACTTTTTGCCGCTGGCGGCTTCGGATCGGATCGGATCGGATTGACTTACCGGTGGCTTTTCTGGCTTCTTTTTACTGCCGGCCGCTTCCTAGAGGGACTTTCGGTTTCGAAAGGCAGTTTGGCTGGTTTGGCGATAAATGCTTTTTTTTTTAAAGGCAGCGTACAGTCTCGTCTAGGGCCATAATTAAGCACAAAGCTGGCGGGCTGAGGTAATAAAAACCAGTGCCGCTGGGTCCCAGCAAACGTGGCATACCTGATTATGGGCCCAGTATTACGCTGGAGACAGTTCGTACCAACGTTGTTCGTACTGGGACGCGGCATACTGTCACGCGCGGCACTGGTCGCTCAAACAGGAAAAAAAAACGCCTCAGATAAAAAGTACACGCTAAAAAGTAACGAAGCACCTCAACTACATTTAAAAAGTTAAAAAAAAAAGAAATAATTAAAACTAGGCAAAAAAAAAAAATCTGCAGCACTAGCGTGCTTCGAACTCGGTACCTCTTCCTCCGTAGCATTCTACGCTAACCACTCGGCCACGCCTGATTTTTTTTTTCCTTGTTAACGCCGGAAACTGACTCTGCTGAAAACTTTTTTGCTTGTTATCCCATGATTGCATTTATAAGATTTGGACCATGTTTCGAAGCATGTTTCGAAGTGTACAGGCCCCATTGCTGCCGCTCTAACAATTACAACTTCTTCGCCATTGAAACTTGCTGCCTGCTCCCACGACTTGCAAAAAATGTTCTGGATACTATGCGCACGATTTTGGGCACTGGAATCATTTTAACATGTCGAGTTTGGCATAGCAAATTTTCCAGCGCCGGACGTTCGGTGGTGTTCAGCTACCGTGGGCGTAATTTTCGCTGAACACGGAGCTGTGGCACAATCCTTCAAGGAAAAAAGAGCGACCAAGCTTCAATACCGGCAAGCGCAGCAGCGACGACACTATTTTCCTTGTAACTAAATCTTATTCGTATGCAAAAATTTTGCGGAACGATGCGATGACCGAGGGCTCGGCTAATCTATACGCAGAGCAAGAAGGAGCTCAAAAGCTTGAGAAACACGCAAAATATCATGCATTACAAGCGCTGTAGTGTTTTTTGTTTTGTTTTTTTCACTCATGGGCCCATCACTTGGTAAACTACTCTTTTCCTTGTCTCCTTTTGAATGATTACTTTGTAAACATAGCATGTGTGAAAGGAAATGTAAACGCACATTCCTGTCAAATGATCAATTTAAAGCTTAGTTTTGAATTCAATCATTTCAGGCCACCTTCCTGTCCAGTAGTAATGCAAGGGCATGTAGCATTCATTAAACGATTTTAAAATTATGTTGTTCCTCATTAATTATGTTTACGTCCTCCAAAATCATCAAGCAGTAATAGTAATGCACATGTAGTGATTGTTGCACTGCGTTTCAAGTTGCACTGCGTTTCAATTTGCACTGTGTTTCAAGTTGAAACACACCGTGTTCTCTCAATGGGTGGTCGCAATGACTGAGAAAATACACATCATACTTTCCGTTGACTTTTCACATTCTGTGCTTACACATTAGCAGTTCACAAAAAAAGCCTTTGATTTTTAAAACAAGAAAAAATAATTTGAAATGTCAATTGAAAATCTGGTTTAAAGCTGTTGCTAAAACACAGAAGGTATTGAGTGTCTGTTGAGTTCCTTTGCACTCATTAGGAAAACATTAAGGCCAAACCAGAAACTCAAAACCCATTTTCGTAAGGGCGTGCGCAAAACAGCGATGCATTTGGAAATATCTAGGAAGTACACGGCTTTGAAACGCTGTGCGACAGTTTGTGTACACATTTAGTAGCCTCAAATTGTGAGTTCTTCAACCTATTAAGGCTGGCAAAAAGCAAATGAATGAGGTGAGCTGCCTGTCGAAAGCTGCTAAAGCTACGAAACGTTTTCGTCTTCTACAGGGAATACCGGCCCTGTGTGAGAATAATTGCCAAGTGATTTAAGTAACAGACTTCTCCATAGATATCTGTACCATGCTATAACAAAAGAGTGAAAGGTGGAAGTGGAGGGCTGCTGTTTAATGTCGACTATTTTGGTATTTTTAACCTGCACTGGCATTGCAGAGCGCACGGCTGCCTTTGCGTCGGTCTCTATTAAAACTCAGCCATCATCACGGTGTGTTCGAACCCGAACACTTAGGCTCAGTAGCCTAGTTTAATAACCATTGAGACAGCGTGGCGGTTATATATATAACGACCATTGTCAGCACTTCACATCAATAAGAATGAAAAGATGTTGGAAATTTAAAACTACCGCCAATCATTCACCTCCTGTTGTGACCTGGTGTAACTGCATGCCAATACAACGTTATCAACGCAGGCCAGCGCACAAACTAGCGGTTGAAGTTGAGCAGAATGAGATTTCTTTCATACACAAGCGTTTTACACAAGATATGAATCCGCAGAGTATCTAGATGAACTGAAACGTTTTCCCTTCTCCAGGCACAGTAAGAGTAGGCCGGAGACACTATCACCATCAGCCGGACACACCCACTACAGGGCGAAGACCTCTCCCATATACCTGCAACTAATCCGGACCTATGCTAGCTGCATCCACTTGACCCCTACGAGCTTATTATATTATATTATTTTATTATATATTATATTATATTATAATATATTATGTTATTATATTATTGGTGTGCCCAGCGTATGCGTGCGAAAGAAGTGTGCTAGCCGCTTCCTTGAAGCGTTTGGACAAGAGGCCTCTGTCAGAGCAACTGCTGCTGGGCGCTTGGCAGGACAAGGGGAAGTGTGTCCAGGCAGTCCGTGCTATTTGCCGTTTTTTGTGCGCCAGCGGACTTGATGCGCACTTGTAAAACAAGCTACTGTGCCTGTATATGCATTTCATATGCCTTATCCCACATCGTCACCCATCATGATCTTCTTTCTTCTCTCCTTCCCCTTCCCCAGTGCAGATTAGCAGGCCAAATTTGAATGATTCCGGCTAACCTCTCTGCCTTTTCCTTTCAATAAGTCCACCTATCTATCTATTAGTCTTCTCCGCCCACCTAACTTTCTACCGCCCCCTACGGCTCTTTCCTTCCCTCGGAATCCAATTTGGTACCCTAAGCTACCATTATTTATTCTCTCTTCGCACTACATGCCCTGCCCGTGCCCATTTCTTCTTCCTAATTTCGACTAGAATGTCAGTAACTTGAGTTATTTCTCTGACCCACTCTGCATGCTTCCTATCTCTTACCGTTGCACCTACCATTTTCCTTTCCATAGTTCTCTGCGTTGCCCTCAGCCTAAGTATAGAACCTTTTTCGCTAGCCTCCACATTTCAGCTCAATACGTGAGCACCAGTAAGATACAGCGGTTATAACCGGTAAGTCTCAGACTGGAGTACGCTTATGGAAATCGAAGTAAGCACAGAAAGACACGGCGGCAAAGAGAAGAATCCGAAGGACACATTAGCCCCGCTTTAAGGCTATGACACAATTGCCAATAGATCTCTTTAGCTACGCGTGGTCCTTTTTGCGCATCGCTTCGTAGACGAGGACTCGCTTTCTTAGTATAATATTTTATTTTACCACAACACCAAGGTGAGAGAGTGGGCCTTGACTGCCATAGGTTATTATGACTAACTTGCATTAAAAGGTTGCAGATTCGATTCTCGCGATTCCCATCTAGTTAACCTATTTTATTTTCAGCGTAGTGAGTTTACGTTATGTTATTTTTCACGCACCGTGGCGCTCTTTGAGATATGTTGCGACACTATGCACTCAAGTTACGAGATGTTTCGATAACTGTCAATTTTCTGTAACGTCATAATCCTGTAGAACAATTTTTGTTTACACAACATCGGCAACTACTACGCCGGGTTGACTGTGGCCTTTGATGATGTCACGTTAGAAAAAGAAGAGACAAAAATAAGAAAATAACTTGTGTGCATTATGTGAGGCCTATGAAAAAGTATATTACTACAGTCTTCTGCTGAGATACTGGGCCGTTAAAACGCGGCAAATATAGAGCGCCGCCTGTCAGAAAAAGAGAACCACTTAGTTTCGGGCTGTGTTTTCCGTAGATGTCTCACTGCTCGCGAAGTAGAAAAAGATGGAATTAACATTCTTCCTATCAATCTGTGTGAAAATGGGTAAGCGTAAACTTAGTATATTCCTCTCTTGTGCTATCTATATTGAGTTTAGGGGGAGACAAAGGTAAACATGCATTACACAATCTACACGCGCTCATAGAGCCGAAGTCACACGTGTATGAAGAAAGGGCGTGCAGTCTTTTCATAATCGTCGACAGGCATCATTGGAGAGCGTCCTAATAAGCAGCCCATTTTGATAAAAGGCGCGCAGCGCTAGCAATACCTCTTCGCGGAAGCTTTTATCCTCAATACAAAACACGGCGCGTAGTAGTAACGGCCAGGTGAACGATGTGTAACTGACCTAACTGGATACAGGGTCCAGTCGTCCACTTATCTTTGCCCGTGGGGACAATCTACCGTTTTGTCACTTATCGCAAGCCGTATTGTCGACTCTGGAAGCCCCAGACGGCTATGCGTATCTTGCGGTGCGTCCAAAGCTCATTTAAGCGCAACCTGTTAAGACTAAGCGGCATTTGATGAACGGATGCTTTGCTGGTGACTGCGCCGACGAGCTGTGATGAGCTGTACTTTCGATGACCAACCCTTTACATATTGGTGTCCTTCGCCCAGAAATTGCTTGATGCCAGTACTTTGTTCACAATTGTAGTTCGGACCAATCAATATTCACGGGAATATATTTCAGTGCTACTTACTGCGTTCAACCTGCGTTAGACCAAAAAGAGTGTTGTAGCTTTCATATGAGTTTTAACTCTAAACGGCTAATGTTCTGCTGCCTAAGAGTGACAATGGTATTGGGGACTCAGCCCTCCATAGCCCCAAAGATATATGCTGTATATTCTTGAAATAGGCTCTACGAGAATCTTTTTATATGAATGTTGTTAATTCATAGATAGACTGCATTTATTACGTTTGAAAATAAGCTTCTAAATTTTTGTGTTGCTTTTGCTAGTTTCAGGTAAATACATCGCGCATGGTCATGGCTAAAGTCCGTAGCATTATCATTATAAGAAGCTCACTGCAGCGCAAAAGTCTTTCTCATATCCCTCTAAATTAGCTCTCTCCTTTGTAAGCTGCATCAATTTGAGGAACTAAAAGTTGCTAATCTCATCCGCCCACATAAATTTTGACTTCCCTGCTACGCTTTCCTTCCCTACACAACATATAAAAATTCATAAATAAGGATATGAATCCCTTCTGCCAGTTTTGCGAGGAGAAAGATAACTTCGAGCATATGATCTGGGCGTGCAAAGCCCGTAAGCCTCCCTCAGAACTCTTGCCTGATCTCTCTAAAGAAGCTTGAAACAAGCTAAGGTCCAGCGATGACCCTGGCATTCAGTTCAAGGCCGTCGAATGGGCCGGCGTTGCCAAAAGTCTCCACGGCCTGCGGCACGCTAGCTGACTTCCCCTATTCCTCCCCCTTTATTGTGAATAACGTTTTATCAGCCTCGGCCTTGAAATTCGATCCGTCAACCTTAGGTGCCATCGGTTTTCTTGCTTTCGGATCACATGATCTTGCCCATGCCCATTTCTTCTTGATCTCGACTAGAACTTCAATAACTCGCGTTTATACCCCGGCCCACTCTGCAAGTTTCCTCTCTGTTAACATTGTACCTATCATTTTACTTTGCACCTTTCTCTGCGTTGTCATCGATTTTAAGCATTCCTCTTGGAGCAAGTGGTGCATTCAGATATTTGAGATATACCGTTTTTATTTTGTACGCTTCCTGGTTCGGTTTTGCGTTGTTACCAAATGAAGGAAAGGGTGGAGTATCCGTTTCGCGTGCAACTATAGAGCCACGGTTCGAGTTTTGGTGCTGGTCAATTCCACACAGAATAGAAACAAAAAATAAGAAAACGTCCCTGTGCCGATAGAATCGCATAACCAGGTTTAAATGGCGGCATAATTTTGTTGACCACAGCCGGCAAGCGAAGAGGGGCACAAGAAGAGGACACGGCCGCCATGGTGTAGTAATCGGCGTGTACATCGTTTAGAAATAATAACAGGTCCTGGCACGCTTAAATAAAAATAAAAAACTTGATCCACAGTAGGAAGCGGCTGCTTTTGAAAGCGTAATATGTTACGTATTTCGTTTGGAAAAGCATCTCTTCCAGCTCCTCTTTACAGTATTCGAAGATGTGTGGGGCGTCTTGAATACTATTGCGGAGCACACTAGAAGATCAACTCTCACATGTGGTGGAAAAGTAACTTTATAGTGTTGGCAGCTTCAATTTGAAATTGAAGTCATTTTGGTGCAAATTGATGTCACATATCATTTAGAAAACATTAACACCATATGTAAGCAAGTGTTGCGAGCGTCCATTTCATTTGGTGTGTTTACTTTTCTAATCGGCCATTCATCTTATGTTGCGGCGAGAGTCCGTGTGCGCGATGGGACCGAAGCAGTGCTACTGATTTCCGAGGGAGCGTCCTTGGCTCGGACGCGGGACAACTCCCACCCCGACATTTCTCGGAAGGGAGGCACTTGCACGCGCCCGTCTCTTCTCTCTTTGTGTTTGTGTTTTCTGGGCGTATTTATGTGTTACTTTTAAGTGCGAGACTGTCAACTTTGACGGAGAGCCGAACGTCAACTTAGTGCGGAGAGAGCAGTGGGGAAACGGGGGATACGAAAAGTGTGTGTCTGAGATTGTGCGCGAGCGGATCGTTGCATGGAATCATGTCAAGTAAGGTGGCTTGTTGGGCGAGTTGGCTGGACATTATGTTAAAACAGCGCTAGAAACACGGACAGATTGAAAGACAAACATCAGCGCAATGTGTGCTTGTCTTTTTATCTGACCGTGTTTCTAGCGCTGTTTTAACATGTCAAGTAGTTTTCTGCAACCAGCCCTTCTACATTGTGTGTGTTTATGCATTAAACTTCATTAACTGTACCTTATAATCCGTCCCTCCTATATTTTGTACGTTCATTTTCTTCTACGTTACCACCGCCTAAAGCTAACACATATGAGCAAAAGGATATTGATATAATTGCGCTATCGTCAAATGAATCAAGAGCCTTGTGGGGCTTCGTTTCGTGCATGCCTACAGTTTTGGCCACTCGTTTCGAAGCCGCAGTTTATTTCCATTTAACGAATAGGCATAACGCTGAAGCACTCCACTGGGTGCTGCCTTTACAGCTACGTGAAGCTTGCCAACTCGGGTCCAAGCCTGCACAAGTCACGCTGCTGTCCGTTTCTGTTGCGTTCGGCAGCTGTGCATGAAGAATGCCGTGTTATCACTAGCGGCAGTGGCGGAAGAAAAATGCTATGTGCAGCTATGCTACGTCAGACTCCGCTAAAGAATCCCAAGTGATCGATACTATGTCGATGCCGTTGTCTATAGTATTTCTAGCCCCTCGTCCACAACATTTCCCTTTATATCTTCTCTCAAAGCGCTGTTATATATTGACACTGAGAAAAATAGTTTCTGCCACTTTTCTCACAACCAATTATCGTGAAAATGACCGTCGGTTCCGGAGGCCATCAGCGGCTGCCATCCAAGGGTGAAGACTATGATGACTGACTGGAAGCTGTGACGCTCGAGTGGGCGCTTGACTGCTCAGGATTGCAACGCATTTTGATAAAAGATCACTATGCAGCCGTCAGAAGGCCTTCACTGCAAGTAATTTCCGAAGCGGCGCTATACCTTGCATTCTTGAGCGCCAGCTGTTGAGGATTTTGGAGCCATTGGTTCTTTTTGCCTTGTTATTATTGTGAGACGGGCATTTGTAATGTACTGCTAACGAGGAATGGAACACAACTAATGCAGCTGAAACGGGAGCACTAAAACAAGAGTTCGCTTGCGGCAGCAGGGTGACTGTTAGAGCATTTCGCACTCACGTCGATAACGCGAATAACGCTGTTTCCACACCGTAATACAGCCGTAATACATTTCCCCTTCACGCTTTTGGTTGGGGGCGATGGTCCGTATGTGATTACCGCCGTGGATAATTATTAGAGCGAAAGCCTTGCTAGGCTATGTTGGCGCCAAACGCATCCGCAAGAAAGTAGAAGCAAAATGTAGAAGCGAAACGTAACGCTTGATATTAGGTCAATCAATAGATGGGGAAATTAGCAGTCATGTCCGAATGTGTACATGTGTAACATAAATGATATTCGCTTCATTATTATTGTTATGTGAGTCATAATAGTTTGTCATTAGTCATGATCAGAGTCATGACTAAAACATTGTTAATTGTGTTGTCATACGAAAGTGATGAGTCATAGGCATGACATGTGGTTCACAGAAAGTGGTGAGTCATGGGTTACAAATATCACTTCACTATGAGAGTATCAGGTGACAAGGTCACGCGACAGTCGAATTAAATGAAAATGTCATTTGGCTATGAGAAATTCACGCGACAGAAGCGACGCCGTGCCGCCCAATCCCACACTTGAAGTAGCACTGCAACAAATGCTCGCCATGAAATTCCCACTATGGTAGCACGAGCCCTGGCCTTGATAGAAAAAGCTCTGTTGAGGCACACAATGTGCAGCGGCCAATCTCAGGCTTTCGCTTTTCTCCAGTGTAATCTCTGCGGTACTCTTGATGACTTTTGTTTTCTTTTGCGACACACGTTTATAGTTCTCTGAAACAACAGAATTCAACTGATAAGACCAGTCATACGCGATTGCGTCGCACATTGTGTGTTACGCTATCGTGAGATATAGACGGTATAAGTGATGCAGACGGACTTATTTGTTTAATAAGGACACATTTAAATGGCTACCCACGTTTTACCGCCTTAGCGAAGGTTTGTAATTTTACCGTTTATGCACATATGTAAGACACGCGCGGTGTATTTATTTTTAAGAAATTGGTTTTCAATCTCAGAATTTTGTGGAACCATATGCAGCATTTTCAGCCGGAAACAAACATACTTATCCTTTGCTGTCTGCTTCGCTGGATTGATTTATTTGTCGTGATCATTTTGAAACTTTTATACACAGAATACTGACTTTATTATTCAGAAAGCGTTCTATCAAAGTGTCTAGATTATTGACTATTTAGATGACATCATGTACGTAATTAAGAAAAAATCTCGACAAATCCGATCAAATGCGCCTGAAAAGGCTAAAAAACACTCATGGCTGATGACCTATCAAGCAAATGGTGTGCAGTACTTATAACAGAAATCAGGTATCGAATGAATATGATACGCTGAAAGGAAACGACGAAACAAAGAAAAGAACGAAACTTTCTCGAGAAAATTGCCAACGGTGGTGGCTACATGTCCAAGCAGTTTGCAGCATGCACCAGTGATAGAAATGGGAATCACAGGCGAATTTTGGTAACCAGATTTTTCTTTTTTAGTCGAAGGTCCTTTTGAATTTCAATATTTTTTTGTTTAGTAAATGTGCTCGAGCCCAGGGACTGTTGAAAGATATGAGTCGAAATGACTGAGTTACATGCACAATGTTTCTTAAAAGTTTTTTATTAACGAAGAAAATGACCTTTTAATATGGTGGGCGTCGGCTTGGAAACTGATTTACTTTGCACACAGCCGCTTCAGTTTGCTTGCTACAAACCCACTCCCGTGGAAAGCGGACGCAATGCGCGCTCCAAGGAGGAAGTATCAGCGGAAAGCCGCCGCCGGCATACGCTTACCGTTTGCGATGTGCTAAACTTCCTGCGGCGCCGCCGTTTCCTTTTCCTGTGGGTTAGGTAAGCAGTGTTGCGCTCCTGTTTCTCTTCTCTTCAGTGTATCTTCAAAATGATGCTACGTGTGTGCGTGGTCCTTCTTCTGGTGGCTGCTGCCGGCGCAATCGTGTGTCGTCCCGGCTTCTGCGACACCGTCGACTGCCCGCAGGTGTCGGCCGAGAACTGCGACGGCCGCATCAGCAAGGAAGGCAGCGTCTGCGGCTGCTGCGAAGCCTGCATTGAGCAACTAGGTGACACTCTCCCTCTCCCATTTACTCTCGATGCACACTAAGCTGTGGCCTAAATTAAAACTTAAAATGCCCAGCATTTGAGTAGTTCTCGACATTTTCGGGTCGATTGCTTGAGGAGAACTGATCTTGAATGCTCAAATCTTGTAATCTTTACAGTACCTCTCATTTCTAAAGCTACTTTCAAATGAAGAATCAATATTGGCAATAACAGGTACTTAAGTGCAAGAGTACGGCTGCGAAGGAAAGTTGCAGGAGGCGATCGGATGATGATAGTTAAAGAATTCGCTTTCTTTGCAGGCTCTGTCTTGGCCTCAAATTTATGTAGAATTTGTCAAAATACGAAATAAACAACATGTGATCTTTTCCAGTAATATGCGTTGTGGGGACAGTTGGTTCATACTCAGATAGCTTGTATGCGCACAAAAAGACGACACAAAAAGACAAGGGAGACAGGATGCGCTCCGTCCTGTCTCCCTTGTCTTTTTGTGCGCATAAAACCTACCTGAGTGTGATCTTTCTTCTACACAGCACATATAACAATGTGTTAAGTGGTGCTTTTGCTGCCGCTAGGGTCATTCTCATGAACTATCATATACCGAGGCTGCCTCTGCCACTTTCATATAATTGGCCTAATAGGAACCGAGCACAGGGGACACACTTCACCGCAGGTGGTCTGTGAAAGCCTCGACTATATAGATTTTGATAGCTGAAATGGGAGAAATGTCCGAAACCGCGATTGAACCACCCTGATTAAAATCCTTAAAATAATATTATTTGCAGTAGTATTTCATGCCGTGAGTTGTGTTTGTTTCGGTTTACTTCAGAAGTAAAAGAAAAAACAACAACAGGGAAGCGGCCTTGCTTTGTGTATACAAGTCCGATATCAAAAGAAAAGAAATCCCCTACACTACTTCGAAAAAAAAAATACATTGGGTCATGCTCATCTCAAAATTGCCTATAAGCTCTGCTTGGTACGACGTCTGTATTCTTAGTGCCCTTTCAAAAAGGAACGTTTTATATTTTTGTTCTCCTCTACCTCTTTACAAAATTAGATGCAGGGACCCCACTCAGTGGCTGCTTTTTATAACATAATGATACGCGCGTAGGTTGGCACCAGATAGTGATACCGAAGTTTTCTTTATCGCAGAAAGAGGTGGATGAAGGTCCAATGATAAATAATAGATTGATGATAACAAGCCATGCACAGAACAGCGACGCACTGTCGGGAGTAAAAGAGATATGCAACGTCCAGCCGCCGTCATAGCTTGAAAAAAAAAACTGCTAATAGAAATTAGGGGAGGGGGAAGGCTACTTAAGCTCCGTTTTTAAGGGTATGACGTGACAGCGTAGGCTACCAACCCGCATATAAAGCCCATCAGCTCTGACTATGGTGCGTGAACGTGCCTGCGTGGCCTATAAGAAGCAAAGGATTTAAGAGCACACGAAGATCGATCCGCCATCCCACCTCAGAATTCCGGCTGCGGCGGCCACTTTTCGATGGAGGCGAAAATCAAGACGCCCGTGTGCTGTGCGATGTCAGTGCACGTTAATGTACCCCTAGGTGGTAGAAATTTCTGCACCCCTCCACTACGGTCTCTCTCATAGCCTGAGTCGCTTTGGGACGTTAAACCCCACTAACCGAAACAAACCAAACCATCCTAACCCAAATGACCAAGCCGAGTTGGCAGCTCTTCCCGGCTTACTGATATCACGTGGTCTCGTTAAGTCGCAAAAACAATCGAAGAATGAGTGATCGGCCATGTAAAGTGCCACTCGCCATCTGCCAACGCCATGCCCGTGATTTTGCTTTTCATTCAAAACTGAAACTGACATCGGATTTTCAGTGTAATATCCTCTTTAATGCTGTCGCATTAAAACTCTATTGCAACCTAATCTAGCGGCAGCATTTACCATACTATTCCACAGTTTTGGAGGATTTGACATAGCCAACACTCACAGACCGCAAAGGAACGAGTGCTAAATTAATTCCATTCGGCATCATGAAACAGTATAGATACAAAAAAGCGAGAAATCCAGTGACATGTTGTGCAAGGTAAAGAGTTACTAGGCAGAGCCATAGTTCACTGAATTCGGCAATTTTGAAAAAGAAAGTACACAGGTACTCGTTATATAGTTATCATCATCATCGTCATCAGCCTGATTATACCCACTGCAGGGCGAAGGCCTCTCCCATATTTCTCCATCTAACCCGGTTCTGTGCTAGCTGCATCCACTTGACCCCTGCGAACTTCTTAATCTCATCCGCCCACCTAACTTTCTGCCGCCCCCTGCTACGCTTTCCTTCCCTTGGAATCCAGTTTGTTACCCTCAGCGACCATCGGTTATCCTCTCTTCGCACTACATGTCCTGCCCATG
>JAJIZL010060862.1:18360-38058 GCA_023969395.1 Amblyomma maculatum
CGTCCTTCAGCAAATCTGTAGTTATCTGATCCTCTCCAGCTGATTTCCCCCTTTTCATAGTTTCTAGTGCTTTCTTGACCTCGTCCTTCGTCACTGGTGGAACGTCTGACTGTTTTTCCCTACCGCCAATCTCATTACGGTCCTGACTACTTTGGCTACTGTAGAGATCTGTATAGAACTCCTCAGCTACTTTGACTATCTTTTCCATATTAGTGATGACGTTGCCCGCCTTGTCCCTTATCGCATACATCTGGTTTTTGCCTATGCCCAATTTCTTCTTTACCGCTTTAAGGCTTCCCCCGTTCTTTACAGCATGCTCAATTTTCTCCATGTTATACTTCCTTATATCGGCCACCTTGCGCTTATTGAATAGCTTTGATATCTCGGCCAATTCGATCTGGTCTGTTGGATTGGAAGCTTTCATACTCTGGCGTTTCTTAATCAAATCTTTCGTCTCCTTAGACAGCTTACCGGTATCCTCTCTAACTATCCTACCACCTACTTCTACCGCGCACTCAGTAATGATATCTCTGAAATTATTGTTCCTTGCCTCTAGGGTAATGTCGCCATCCTCAGTTAGAGCTGAATACCTATTCTGTAGCGAGATCCTGAACTCTTCTGCCCTCCCCCTCACCGCTAATTCGTTGATCGGTTTCTTTCTTACTAATCTGTGGCGTTCCTTCTTCAGATTTAGGCTAATATGGGACCTCACCATCCTGTGGTCACTGCATCGCACTTTTCCGATTACCTCTACATCTTGCATAATGGCGGGGGTTGAACACATTATGAAGTCGATTTCATTTTTAGTCTTTCCGTTAGGACTCTTCCATGTCCATTTCCGGTTCTTCCGTTTGCTGAAGAAGGTATTCATGATTCGTAAGTTATTGCGCTCTGCAAATTCAACTAGTAACTCCCCCCTGCTATTCCTAGAACCAATGCCATAGTCACCTACTGCCTTGTCTCCTGACTCTTTTTTCCCTACCTTGGCCTGTACAACCTTCAGTTTATACCGCTTATTAAGCCTAATTACGATGCCTGCAACCCTCTCGTTAATACTATAGAATTCATCTATATTACCCGCTATATACTTATTGACAAGGAAACCTACTCCTAGTTGTCGCCTCTCTGGTAAACCTCGATAACACAGTACATGCCCATCCTTCAGTACAGTATATGACTCATTCGGCCTCCTAATCTCACTAAGCCCTATGATATCCCATTTCATGCCCTCTAGTTCCTCTAACAGCACTGCTAAACCAGCTTCACTAGCTACGGTTCTAGCATTAAACGTTGCCAGGGTCAGTTTCCAATGGCGGCCTGTCCAGCGGAGCCAGGCTTTCTTAGCACCCCCTGCTGCGTCACAGGTCTGACCGCCGCCGTGGTCAGTTGTTTCGCAGCCGCTGGTGACTGAGGGCCGGGGTTTTATGGAGCTTATCATAGGAGGTTGCGGCCAATTACGGCACCAGGGTGGCCAACTCCTGTTCCGGTGAGGGAGTGCGTTGCCGGAGGTGTTCACCGGCATCAGGTCGCACCCCAAACCTGTGTATGCAATTCCATCGACACGCGGATTTTTTTTTTTTTTTTTTTTTCATCCGGTGGAGAATTGCGCGGCACCGGGATTTGAACCCCTGTCCTCTTGCATGCGAGGCGGATGTTCTACCGCTACGCCACCGCTGCAGTTAGTTATAAGAGGTAGTATTCCGGATCGTCTGAATGATCTTAAGGATAAAACGCTACGAACATGCTGTGAACACAACCAAAAGCTATCAGCTTGCTTCATGGTTCTACCTATAAGGGCTATGCTTTTTTTAATGCTTTTTTCATCCACGTTCTCTTCTTAGAATATATGCTACAAACTTTCCCGCCCAGTATGGCCTCTTTAAAGTTTCCTTGTAGCATCATATGCTTCAGGCATTACGATACGGATTTGTAATGCCCGCGGTGTTGCTCAAAATAAACAAATATGCCGAGGGCTCCTAAGAATACAAATGTGCTTTATATGCGAAAGCCTTAATGTCTCATCTCGAGTTTTGTTGAGAAGTTCATCGACCACACGACCTAAATATAAATCCCGCTTGCTACCAAGTGATGAAAGCGCACTTTGCCTGGCCTTTAGTCGGTAGAGGGGTGAGCTCTCAACGCAAGGGTTACGTCCCCCTTGTAACTTAATAATTCTTCAAGGTAAATTCATTAGTTTATAGTAAATAATTCAAGAGGTGCGATTGACTTCATTTGCATTACGTGCCATGTTTTATTCACATGTGACGTCACGTTCACGCGAGCTTTGTGAAGTGTTTGAAATTTTCGAGCGAGGTCCTTAGACTGTGTATATGCCATTTTTTTTTCTTGACGGCACAGGGGTTCTTTGCCAGTGAGCCGCATGATGCTTTCGCGTTAGAAAAAAAAAAGGATACTGTTTAGTTTTGTACACGGAAACACATTCATCAATTTTGTGTCGCGTGCTGCGTTAAGTAGCTCAATGAACGTGCCAAGAAAACCGCAAAGGACGATATTCTAATTGACGTGTTTTTGAGATAAAGATTTAAACATAAGGCAGACTATCAATATTCAGCAAACATGTCTAGCGATTTTACTGTATCTGTATTGGTAGGTACTAGAAAGGTTTAGCTTACCGTGATTCGCGATCCGCCACCATGACCCTCTACCGCGCGTGGGTGGGTCCCGATGGGTCCCGACGCGGCAGGTCTATGTGCTGACATCCAATATGTGGCTGTTTCTGATGTAGTGGAAGAAGACGTAACTCCTAAAGGAATTTTTCGCGATGGAGCGCCGTCGCGGAATTGGGCTTTGAATTACCTGCTTGTAAACATGTTTTCTTTCACATTAGCATAATTCAGCTCCGGTATAATGTACTTCCTTTCGCTTTTTTTTTCTTTACCCTGTACTCGCAGATGAGGGACAGTCTTGCTTCTTGTCTTTTGCGACGGGTGTGCCTCCGAAGAGTGAATGCAAAAAGGGATTGTTTTGTGACCCGGACACCAGTGTCTGCAAGAGGCTGCCATAGTAACAAAACACCTCTGCTCTTACCTTAAAAGGCCACTCTCTGCAAGATCTGATTGTTGCTGGAGAAGTTGAAAAATAAAATGTTTTGCACTTCTTGTTGGCAGTTCCTTTGTGGTAGCCTTTGGTTGCTGTCCGTCCGTCAATACGTGATTTGATTACTGGACGTCGGTATTTTACTGAATCGTGAAGGTTAATGAATACTCAAGCGTACAACCTTTCGTTTTTCTTCCATTTGAAAACGAACATTCGCTGCAAAGGAAGCGCATTTCTATCTTGTCTGTGTGTCGTATCTGTTGCGCTTAAAAATTTTTGAAAGCGTAGTCACAGTGATTCCTATGTAGCACCATTTTCTTGAGCACGTGACAAATTAATGCAAGGTACTACGAATTACAAGTTTGCATTTGAAACACTAACACATGCAGATTACCTTCGAAATATATATAAAAAAATCTTTCTGCGTCAAACGTATTTGTAGTAAACCGCGTCTAAATGGCTTATACTCACTTGACAAACCTTGTCCGTCTCGAAAACCCGGTCCGGGAAGCGTTCATTGACAGGCAGCACTATATCGGTGTCTTCGACCTATAGAGGGCCTAAAATACCACGTGGAGGTCCCGTATCATCCGTGACCTAGCAGACCTAGGCGTCTGCGGAGGGATGCAGAACTGCTTGGACGACTTACTGGCTTACCCCACATTCCGAACCCGTCAAGGCATAATTTTCCCATCACATTTACCAAAGAGAACGGCGTACCTTAGGGGTGCATTTAAGTACAACACTTTTGATAGTAAGTATTAATTCTTTAGTTAATGTAATCCTCAAGTCCATAAAGTATAATCTTTATGTCGAACACCTATATATAGCATGCACCTTCTCCAGTATATCTGCCTCTGAGAGACAAGTACAAATCACGTTGAATAAATCAATTAAATAAACAAACAAGCCAAGAATGGATTTAAGTTTTTCTCTCATGAAAAAAAGCTGTATCTGAAGTGTTCTCACAGAGGCGAAGTTTACGAATTGATTCCGCGCTACGACACTTCAGTTCAGTTCAGTCGTTCAGTCGTGTCCGACTCTTCGTGAATCTATGGACCATATCACGCCACGCTTTCCGGTCTCTCACTATCTTCCTAACATCACATAACTTCATCTGCAGCGCTTCGAAGATGCCATCTAACCATCGCGTTCGCTGCCTACCCCTTCTCCGGTGACCCTCAACCTTTCCCAACATCAAAGCTTTCTCCAGCGACTCCTCTCTTCTCATCAGATGACCAATTTGACCCTCCAATGAGCAGTCAGGGTTTATGGTCGACAATATCGACTGATTTGATTTTCTGGCCTTCCAAGGAACTCTCAAGAGTCTCTGCCAGCACCACAATTCAAATGCGTCAATTATTCGGCAGTCAGCCTTATTCACTGTCCAACTCTCGCATCCATACATCACAACTGGAAAGACCAGAGCACGAGTTATACGGATCTTGATTGGCAGTGTAAAGTCTCTGCTCTTTACTAGGCGGTCAAGGCTAACCATGGCTCTCTTTCCCAGAAGCAGGCGTCTCCTAATTTCATGGCTGCAGTCTCCTTCCAGGGTAATCTTGGAGCCCAAGAATAGAAAATCTGTCACAGCTTCCACTTCTTGTCCCTTGATTCTCCAGGACTTGATAGCCAAATTACCAGTAATACAAGAGTGCAAATGTTTAGGCGTTACGTTTGAAAAACAAAATACAGAAACTCTGCTTTTACCTCGCATAAACGATTTCAAATAGGATCCTGTCCGAGCCCTTAGAGTCCTAAAAGTGCTCTCTCGAAAACGGTGGGGGTGTGATCGAGCAGCCCTTTCGCAAATCTATCGCTCTATGGTGCGTTCTAAGTTAGAATATGGGTGCATATATATGTAGGGCTTAGGAAGACCACAATACTTGAAACGACTCGAAAGTGTTCATATTCTCGGCCTGTAATTATCATCTTAAGCGTACTGAACAACCCCTGTAGCCAGTCATTATGTAACTTCTACTACAGGACCCCATAACTACACTGATGTGCGCACACGTCCTCAAATCAGTGCTTTCCCTAAACCTCTCTGCCACCATTCCATTGTCACCAAATGCTCATCTAGAACGCTGTTCTGCGACTAACTACATTTTATCAGACGTTGATACTTCGCGCTTTGAAGATAAATGGAAAGTTAACCTTACTATAGTCATTACCTAAGATTGCACCAAGAAATGACCCTCTACCTCCAAGGTACAACCCCTCTGCAGTATGTGACTTTCCACTCACTCATCTACGAAAAAAAAAAGAAAAAAAAAAAGACCATAGGAGCGCATGCTACAAATTTTTTTTTTTGTACACCAAGGAAAATATGGTGCTACATCGAATTTGATAGAGATGGCTATAAATAGCAATGCATTGTAGGGAGTGCAGTAGTTTAATGTTGAAACTAAAAAAAAAAGAAAAGATGATACGACTGCCGGAGTGCGCCTCGATTTTTACTTCTGAATGTTACGCCATATGTGTTGTCGTCGAGCATAGTAAAAAAAAAAAAAACAAAAAAAAACAACAACAGTCATCTACACTGATTCTCTGAGCATGCCCACTGCTCTACAGCAAAAAAATGCTGAAGAACCTTTATTAGAAAACATCATACATAACATAGATATAGTCACAGCTCGAAAATACAACATAAAGTTCTGCCGGGTCCCTAGCCATTTTCGGATAGAGGACAATGATAACAAATTTATATTCTGAAAAGTCATTTTTAGTAGAATGGAAGTCGTATAGACAACAGGGACGTTTTACAGACATAATCATGCGTAACTTACGCGTCGGCCACACACACCTCACTGACAATTTTTTATGACAAAACAAGACAAACCCCTCCGCGAAATGTGCGGCAGTGAACTAATAGTAGATCATGCTTTAATTTTCTGTGTAGAACTTGAAGAACTAAGAAAAATGTTTACATCGCTTTACAAAGAAGACATCCCATTACACTCCATGCTGCTTTTAGGGTAAGAGGCAATGGTTGAATACTTACAAATTTTAGGTTCCTTAAATAAGTGAGCATTTTACACAAACTACAGATATCGAAAAAAATGCTGACCGTAACATCACACTGAAATATGGTTTGGCGCATGATAACCTTAGTCGCATTTGCGCCATAAAACTCCAATACAACTAACTAATAACTTGTCAAATGCCTAACCATCGTCCAACAATTACCAGACAATGAACGGATGCAGTGCTAAGATTACTGATTTTGTTTTCGCCAAGTTTCTTGTCGCTGTGTGTACCGAAATGTGAGATAGTAAATTATACCTGATATTTAAGCTCAATCAAATATACTAAGGAGGGACACTACCACTAGTGATTAGAGCGGTACAACAAAAAAGTGTTCTTGCTCAAGTTTTTAATAAACGTTTCGGTTTTCAGTGATCGATTTTTTTTTTGCACGTTTTCAAGGCAGAGTAATTCTGTCTATTGCTACAACTTCCCCGAAGAAGTGAAGGTGGAAATGAGTAAATTTGAGAAAATGCTGAAAAAAAAAAAGGTGCAAGTGGTCTCTAACAAACACGTCAATTTATACATCCTCAACAAAAACCGAAGCAAGGGATGAACCGTGAGGCAGGCACGCCTGAAGGTACAGAAAACGGTAAAGAATCAGTGTGATTTTCAGTGACGAATTGAATTCTGTTTCACAAGAAACACTCGATGCATAAAATAATATGCAGGTCTATGTTCAGTTTGCTGAACCTTAAAAAATGTGATTGGGGGTTAACGAGATCAATCGCTTTACGGAAATCTAGGGATATCCATTCAATGAGAATTCGCTTGTCTACCGCGTCAAATTGAGCCATGGCTAAAGAAAACGAGGTGCGTCTCACATGAAAATGATTTCACGAAAGCCATGCTGATTACGAAAAAATTATTTTCAAGATTACAATATATGGCATGTTAAAATATTTTGCATGCAAAACTTAATAATGATATTTTTTCTGTAATTAGGAAATAAATGAGCGCCTCCAGATTTGAATATTGTACCTCTTTCAAGTCTCCTGACAGCTGTATCGAATTCAAAGACTGCGAAAACAATGCACTCAAGTAAATAGAAGAATATACTCTTGTACTCGTTAAAATTTAGAATTGATGTCATCGATTTTTCCAAAACAATGAAACCTTTAAATGACTAATTACACTTTCTACACAAGACTGTCAAAAACATTTGAGTCCATTAACGGATATTTCACCGAGAGAAAAGAGAGAAAGGAAAGATGGGATCGCTTAAAAGAGCCTTAGACAAGGCATAAGTGAGTACCTGAGCCCACTGTGAGAGAGAAAACGAGACAGAATGATCGACCGGTGGCAAAACTCCGCAAACTGTGATTGACTACGCACACTACTCCGCACACTGTGATGGATGGATAGCTGCGCCGCTGCTATCATTTAGACCTATTCCTTTATACTTGGCAACAGTAAGGATGTCCTAAAAGAGTTTTGGCGTTGTCAGTTAACAATGATGGAAGTGTGCTCCGAAAAAAAAAAAAAAAGCTTTCTTGACTCGACGTGTTTCAATGACCTTCGATAATCAGAAGCAATGGCCCGATATTTATTTTATTTATTACAATACCCTCAGTGCCTGCAGGATGTTATAGAGGGGTTAGGTAAAAAAAAAACACATTAAAAAGTCTACAATACGCAAAAATCATGATGCAAATGCCTGTTCGATGACATACTTGGTGTAAAGTGACTTGAAAGATGATGCGTCTTCAATGCAGGCGATATGGGGTAGAAGGTGGTTCCACTCAGCGGTAGTCTTCGGTAAGAAAGAATTAAAAAGCACATTCGTTTTACAAGTTGGGATGGCAACTTTATGCGGATGATCAACATGTGATGATGCGTAGGATGGTATATTAAAAGAAATATTCCTGTTTTAGTGTTTCGTTATGGAAGAAAATGCTGTGAAAAGACTGGGGTGTGAAATATTTCTATGAACTGCAAGATTAGTCAGACCAAGTTTAGATTTCATTAAATAAACACTAGCCGCGCGGGATTATTTGGAAAGTATGAAGCGAGCTGACCGAATATTCGGAATAGATTCTATATCATTCATTAAAGTGGATTGCGCGGGTTTGCATATTGATGACGCGCATTCTAGCTTTGGCCGTATTAATGTTTGATAGAAGAGGAACTTCAAATGGGATGGAGCCTGAGAGAAGTTTCTGCATGTGTAACCAAGGGTGCGGTTTGCGTTGTTAATAAAATATTCTATGAGCATGCGCCAGGATAAGTCTTTAGTGATGTTATGATATATTTATAAAATAAAACTTCATTAATCTTGTAATCGAACGTTAGCAGTGATCTATCATTGATCAGTAGAACCGCTCTGCAATAAAGCAGTGTTTAATTTTACTTTAAATACGTTTTAGTTAAGTATCGAGCCATGCGGAACGATGCTTGCACGTAAGACACTAAAGATATGCATTTTTGAGCCAGAAAATTAGCCTTCGTTTTTAAAAGGCTCATGTTTGTTTCTACAGTAGGAATAGAAAAGATTGGCATGTAAACATATAAGAAAGTTTCCAGCCCTGCATTCATTTGCGAAAAATATGCTTTTGAGTAATCTCCGATATATTTGGGATTATTTTGCGTACGTGTGTTACTGCCTTCAAGCGCAAACTGCATGAAAGAGTGGCCACTGAGGCCCGGCAGAAAATGCCGAACACTGAACTAGTTCGGAAAACGAAGTTAGAACAAGACCAGGAATATTAGTGCAAGTAGGTGTGGTACGAGTAGCTATGGTAATTAGCTGATACAAGTTAAAGTTGGCACAGAAATTTGTGAACTCTGTCTTGCCTGATAACAATTCGAGAGCGGGGGGCGATGTAATACATGATGGCGGACTTTTAGAGCGAACTAGCGAGCACATGTCCGCTTTCTTAAGAGCGTCAGGGCGTCCGACCCAACCGCGCCACGAAGCAAAATGAAGCCCATGCAATGCATTATTTCCGTATCCATCTGTATCTGTCCACTTTGCTTCAATATGCGGCCATGTCGGATGCAACCGTGCCTCAAAGTGAGCGACCCATCCACGCGTGTTCACACTAACAAAAGGCCACCTAATACCAGATCAGTTGTTGAAATCACCTACTAGAAACATTTCCGTCTGCCGTTGCCTTCTGAAATAGAGAACAACATTCCTGAATTCCGCATAGAAATATTGCTTATTCGCGGTCTGTGTTGTTGAAAACGTCGCATCATCTACATTTTCGTTGCGTCCCCTTTTTGGTTTGATTTGGGCTTTAACATCCTAAAGCGACTCAGGCTATGAGAGACGCCGTAGTGGAGGACTCCCGAAAATTCGACCAACTGGGGTTCTTTGACGTTCACGGACGTCGCACGTACATCACACCGGCGTCTAGCTTTTCGACTCCATATAAAAGCGGCCGCCGAGGCCGGGATTCGATCCCGCGTATTCGAGCGCCCTAACCACTGTGTCACCCCGGCGGGGCGCGTTCACAGTTTTGAGACACCATTTAATTCCTGAGAAAGAAGACCGACCTCTTTTGTTAGCGGGTGGCGCCACTGATGCGCCGGACTTCTTAAAATTTCATTTGTCAAATAATTATGGACACGAAAGCTTCCACTTTTGATTTTTTTCCCGAGGAGTTTGCCGGCACTTGCTACATTGAAGAATATATATATATGTGGGAGTGATAGTAGAGCGCCGCCATGTGTTACGCGGACAATGAGGCGAAAAGTGCAGGAAACCTGTCGCTGCCAGGCCGCAGCTGGTCGGCAGCCGCGCAGCTGCGATCTCGTAAGACGCACCCGTTGTATGCGAGCGACGTAGGCTGACGCCCCCTCTCGGCGTCGGCTGTCGAGGAAATTGGACCTCCAGCGAGCGCATACCTGGCCGCTGGCATGGCGTCATCCCCACACAACGCCGCCAACAGGTACGCTGGAATTCGTGATCGTGTGCCCCGCAGCCTCCAGTGTCAAGTCTTTGAAAAACAGAAGGCCGATGAACTGAAGCGTAAGTGCAAGCCCATTTGTTGCCTGCGCTCTGGTCGAAGTATTTGAAATACGACATGCTTCTCCTACTTGGATAGCACACCATATGAGGAAGCCGCAGTCTCACTGAACCTATGTCGTTTGCAGGTGTAACGCTTTTAAGTCTGTAAGCTTCGAGGATGCAGTTTTGAGCATGATGAACGTTAATATCATCTTGAAGAGCTTTGTCAATCAGCGTCAAGCTGCATGCCTATCAGGCATATTTTCAGCCTTAGCAGAAGCAGGATGTTGCAAGGTTAATAGGCATTTAAATAAAAGCGTCGACATCCGAAACGGAGATGCAGTTGGGTTATTACAGTGGACAGCTGGGAGACTGGGATGCGATTCACATACAAAATCTCCGAAGCAGCGCGATACGAGAACAGAATAAGAGGGACTACAAAACACGAGTGCCAGAGTTGTGGAGTGTCGATCTAGTTCTAAGGTAACTGCTAGATAGCAGAGCACAGAGTGAGGGATCAGGGTACATTCATTGCCCAATTTACACTATCAGAACGTTATCACTTCTAGCCTGTGTTCAAAAACTCTTTATCTGTCATTTTTGTTACGAAATTTTTAGAGAAGCACTCCTACAAAAACTGCTGAACAAATATTTGTCTAGTGTAAATGCACATTCCAGTCACTTCAAAGCTATCGATTTGTTCCTTGGGATGTCTAAGACTGACTGCACAAAATAAGTGATAATCTTCGCGACTTTGCGGCTAACTGCTTTTAGGAAATTTTAGCACCCATAACAAAATTTTGTAAAAGCCTTTTCAGGGGGATGACATTACCTGTCATATAGTGAACACGAATTTTAGGGTAAATCCTACGAGTGCCAAGACAAACTGTATCAGTGTGACTGTCGATGAGGATGCAATGATCTTATTTCCTCGAGAACAGCGCTAGTAAGGAGAACCATATAAAATGTATTTGGTGTGTCAAAGAAGTTACATCAAATAACCATTCTCCAAAGAACCACTGGACGCTTTCTCAGAGTGCCGCCTTCATTTTCCGCCCGTCCAAGTGTGTTGGCGACCGCAGGCCTGCGCTGTGAGCAGAGCACAAACCAGCATTAGGAATAATGTGGTTCGCGTTACCGTGTTCACACTGGGTTAAGTAGTAAGATGTTCAAGTTTGTACTCCATCGTGTCTTAACAGACGTCAAGGCTCAATAACCGACGACGAAGCCTACTTCTCAAAGGATCACTATAGCACTGCATGCGCAAGCCTGGATTTCTCCGGCTGTCTAACTTTGCGAGTCAACTGACTGACATCTCAGACTGTCGGAATTGGAAAACGCAGTTTCCTTTTCTAAGCTCTCAATTCTGTAAAGTCAGACCCCAGAGCACTGTATAAGTTTGCTATACGAAGAAACCGGTGAGCAACCAGCTAGCAGCTGGAGTCGAACCCGTCGCCTTCTGAAGCCGAGGCGGTTACTATATCTTGAAAAATCAGCAATTGACGCCGTTTTCGGAAGTCCCCGTGAAGTAAAGAGAAGACAAAATAAATGTTTTGGAAATGCACTGTTTAAAAGAGAAAAGTAGGATGCCTGGCTGTAGCCCAGCTTGTATGTGGGTAGCCGGTGGCTGCAGGGAAGGAATATGTTGGAGTAGGAGAGAGCTCTCGCCCTATAGGCGGCCGCTGCGGTTCAAGTGTGGCTTTAGACAAGACCACCTTTATGTGCAGCCCATTAGAGGACTACGTTGATTCCGTACTTACTACAGAAATGACTTACTGTTGATATTAAATTAGTTTATATGTTCGTGAAAAGACGTCATTGTGGCATATGTCGACTATTACGGGATTTTACCGCGGGACAGTGCTACAACAAAAATGAAGAAGGCTAACAGGTAAGACCAGAACATTTGCAATTCAAAGGCAAAGGAGAAAATGCAGAATTGCTGTAGAACTCTTCTGCCCACTCCTGCTTTTCAGTAGGAATTACCACGACACCACGCTTGCTGTATGGTCACTAGGAAAGGTTCAGAAGATTTGCGCACAGTTCAGTGGCCTGGAAGAAGAAAGTAAAAACTTCTCTAGCATTTT
Organism: Amblyomma maculatum; assembly: GCA_023969395.1. Classification (NCBI taxonomy): domain Eukaryota; kingdom Metazoa; phylum Arthropoda; class Arachnida; order Ixodida; family Ixodidae; genus Amblyomma; species Amblyomma maculatum. Next base: position 30,484 of record JAJIZL010060862.1, read on the forward strand.
GAAGCCTGAAGCCTTGAGGATGCAACACGAGCCGCACTGGGAGGTCAGGACGTGGTCAGGATGCGGCCGCGCATTGCCGTGAGATGTTTTACAAGAACAATCGCATCCTTCGACGGCTGTGAGTTGTAAACTCTTCAATCGCATTGCGGTATCCCTGTTCGATCACTTTTACCTCTTTCTCATGGTTGAATGCGCAACGTTAGAATAAGCTTTGTAAGAAATCGTCACCGTGCAGGAAACCAGAGTGAAGTCACTCAGATTTTCTTATCTAGGAGGAGAAGCGCTTGCTGCAAGTAATGTTAATTTTCGCCTCTTTGCGTTTATGCATGCTGTGTTGTTTTACTCCACAAGTGGGCAGAACAAGCGTCAAGGTTAAGTTTGATGGAGCTGAAATGGCGGGAAAGTATCATTGTTATGATTTTATAGGCGAAACTTGTAGAAAATTGCGAGAAAAGCAATTTAGTCGCCGCAATCATAGCAAGTTTAGGACGTTCATCCATATATGAATATTAGAACGGCCTGAAGCTGTGCAGGATAATGTTAAGTTTTATTTCGTTACGTTTATGCGTGCTGTGGTGTTCTCGCATTAAGTAAAAGTGGTCAAGGTTGATGCAGCTCAATTGGCAGGAAATCGTCATCGTTGTGTTTTTACATGTGAAACTTTCAGAAAGCGAAAAGCAATATAGTCGCAGCAATCGCAGCAATCGTAGGAAGCTTAAGACATCAATCGATATATGAAGATTAAAATGGGTGATAATTGTTTCACATAAATATGAAAAGCATCCAGATCCTGAACTAATTATTATTATCGAATGCTTCATATCGCTTGGCCAAACCACTGATAAATTTCAGGGTAGAGGATTAGGAGATGATAACTTAACTCGCCTACAATTCAAATGGCTATTAAAATTTCACACAGAGTAATTACGTGTCTCCACTTGCTGCATCATGTGTCTTATTTCTGTGGTATAATGTTCTGTAACTACCATAACATGTGCTTTCCGGATAACACTTACTATGGTGATTTTATAACCTGTTTGATGCGTTTTCTTGCTTAATGTCAATGAATTTTGCGTCTTTGTTTGTTGCTCTGCCGTTGCTTGCACAATAGACAGAGGAAAGCTAGACGCTACATGATGGATGATCCGCCGGTATATTGATTACATCATGCAGTCTTAAGACATGCGAAACAAAGGCGGATCATAACATATTTGCGGTTGAAAAACTGTACCTGGCCAGAATTCCAGGTTATGCTTCGAGGCTGGAACTTTGCGTCTGTAACAAATTAAAAATGGCAGCAGCAGTGATCTAATGTTTCTTTTATCCCCCTCTTTATACGTGAGGTGCGAGGTTCTGTCTCCAGTGCTATCAAGAACGCAGCATATCGATCGGCGTGTTTTCTGCTCATGTGATCTCTTTTGGTGCAAATTTGACTAAGTGCTTTTTTGCTGCCATTCAGCTGATATGATGCGCCAGATGAGTGGTGCAACATGACCTAAGGCTGATCAAGCTGATTGGTCTAAGCAGAAAAAAGTCTTGAAACCAACATTGGTAGTCAGCAAATTAATAAAACAATTCGAATATTCAGTCGGGATACATATAGTAATGTATATGAGCGCCCCACTTCCGGCCACGTTTCCAAATGTATAATGCACGATGGGCAGAAGGGTGCTAAATAAACTCAGATGCTTATTTGCTATAGTTATTTGTTCAACTCAACCCACGAAAACTTGCAAAGAGTGTTTTTCTCGTTTTTTTTTTTTTTTTTTAGAGAAAACCTGCATCAGCAGATTACATGTCGTACAAAGTGCAGCACTGTGGCATTATTCAAGGTCTAAATAAAGTGTTAATGGCCATGATTTGCTTCTTAGTTCTGAATTTATTTTCCGCTCTCTATGGTAGTACGAACGTGCAATTGGAAACCATTAGCTACCTAGGTTCGAAGAAGACACCAAGAAACCTCTTGAGAGTATCACAAAACCCTGGCACTACCAGAAGTTCTAGCGTCTCTAAAGGCACCTTTCCAAAGTGGAAAGTGAAGGAAAGTGAATGGACAGAAACCACAGTGTAAAAAAAAAAAAAAAGCTTTGTGATAAAACAACAGAAATTTCATGGCACATTTAATGACATAACTACTCTGTTATTATTTATTTTCAGTTTTCAATTCCTTTCGCAATTATGCCAATATACTCTGTTAGCGCGTTTTATGTAATTCAACAGGGCTTTTAGGTTTTTAGTATTTTGTTGAAAAACAGGCTAACTTGCAATTTCACATAATTTTGCTGTCAATGCGTTTTTAGGTCAGAAATATTTTGTTCTGCTATGTTTTCTATTATTAAATTTTCTGTGATTTTACAGTCATTTCCTGCTTGCAACTGATAGAATGTTTTGTAAATTTACAAGAATTTTCTTTGCCTGTAACATCAATAAAATTGCGAAAAGCGCCAATTTTGTCAATGAGCACTATTTTTAGGGCAAAAAAACTCCATTTCCCAAATATATTTCAGCGCTGGCCATACTCGATGGCACCCATAAAGTTGGCCGCGCAACAGCCGTTATCTAGCCACCGAAAAGGCAAGTGGAAAAATGCCTAACAGATAACACTATAGCAGCGAGCCAACCTCCTTTTTCGTTTGGCCTAATATATGCTCATAGTTACCAACAACGGACTGCAATGTGGCGCCAGAAGTTATCTTCATCCGAATCGAAACTGTTACGCAGCCAATTGTCGGACAGCGCCTTCGGGGTTGTCAAAACATTTTCATTTCTATTCAGCATTTACCTACTATTGAAGTAAAAATCAGTTTGCGGTAGAAAATACAATAGTCTACATAAAATATCGAATTGTTTGCCTTCCTATCAGCGTTTTGGCTGGAAAACAGAAAATTAGTTTTTTTTTTCTCTGTACGTGGACAGGAACAAACAAAAAATACCTGTAATTTCACACACATTTTTTACAGTGTATTGTGTAATTGTACACAAATTTCCAAGCACTGGTTTGCTGCAATTTTATGGAAATAGTTTGCTCTAACCTTCTGATGGGTTTCATTCCCCCTTAAACCCAGCACTGGGTTTAGGCGGGAACGGAACCCATTAATAGTACAATAATTTTAGCGCAAATTATATTTCTGTAAAATAGCAGCAAATCAACAGTACACTGAGCTTGGGAGGGAACACGAAAACGGAAATTGCCTACAGGTAATTTCAAGTGAACATGGAAATGGGTTCAAGAAAATGGTGTCAGATTCCAAGTGAGGATTTAATTAAAGTTCTGAATTTGTATTTAGCAGAGCATTTCCAAGACAGTCACACACTTGACAAAGAACAGGTTTTGGATTTGTTGTGTTTCTGTGCTTCTTTCGGGGTTCACTGCAGAAACTGTGCGAAGGAAAAAATACAAGAGCCTAGATAAGTGTACCAGCATGCCATTTCAATATTTCAGTGCTTTCCTAAACTTTGGCAACAATATATTATCACCAATACGCCATATGCAGCTATAGCAGCCATGCCTAACAATGATAATTTCAGTACACAGCGCAGTGAAATTATCATGGCATTGAAACAGAAATATATCGCCTAAACCTTATTCATCTCAGATGCCCATTATTATTATATTATCTGCCCAGGGTATTGATAGCCTGAGGAAAAGATAGAATGTCTGCTTAAGGAAAGCAATAAGCACTCAAGGGATCATGGAATTACATCTTTCAGTGATTCACTGCTATCAATTGACAATAAAAATTAATTAATATGGTGACAAGAAATGTCCATGACACGGTGTAGTATCCTGCAAAATTTCTTTCAATGTCAAATATTCATTGTTTTGGCTAACTAAAACAAACTCCCCCTGCAACTTATTTCCACAAACTGTACATTTACATCACCGCATATTTTTCCTGCCTCTGGAGCATTTAGAAAAAAAAAAACCCATGAACTGACTACATACAGCCTTTGTCAAAAATTCTGACCCTAAGGGCCTGCACCAGGAGCACACTGCACACCTCAGAAATTGCCACCTGCAATCTACATACTGGGTGTTTCCACGTAAGATTGAGCAAAGAATGGTCGACCGATCTTTTATATTTATTTCAAGATTTTATATATTGTTGCCTGATGACTGGGAAGAAGAGATCTGTAATTGTTTTGAAGCTAAAATATTTTTCATATACAGGGAACTAATAATGGCGAATAGGCGAAGTGGCGCGCTTATCTTCGTTGCTGTTTTGGCCAACTTTCGTTATAAATTACACAAAATATTTTGAAGTAGATAGAAATTATCTTACTAAGTATATGCATATGCTTATTTGTATTCGGCTAACGTTCACTTTTCTGGGTAGTGTAGACGTGTTTATAAAGTTTCCTAAAATCGGCCCACGAAACGAAATTTTACCTACTTTCCAGGCCTTTAAACAAGGTTTATGGAAAAGCAGCGATAATTATATTCTCAGCATAGCTATCTATCAAACAGCTAAAGCTTATATCTATATAATGTTTCAATACATGCTATTGCGGTTATTTCAAGAAAAAAAAGACAGTGAAAATTTCTTACGACAATTAAAAAGTCCCATTTTCATATTTTTTATATTTTCCTCTACCTCAGCTTTCAAAATCAGTAAAAACATGTTGCATAGTTTTGTAGCACTAGTAATTATGGCCACTTCAATAAGCGGCATCACGCAGGTATGTAGATTCTACGGCTTTTATGATTGGCCCACAATTTTTTAACTTTGATACAATATTGTAACGGACAGAAATATATTTGGAACAGAGGATTAAAGATATATACTTTGAGAGGCAGTCAAGCAGCCAGGCAATGAGGGCCCAGAGTTAGAGGCACTTCCCTCCACTATCCACAAACGAGCACGCCACTTCGTCCTCATCGTTCTCCACCCGTAACAATACTGCATCTATTAATTTTTTCTCGACATTGCAAATTCGCTGTGACAGACACTGTAATGAATGATTCGGAATAATATTTGTACGAGTAGAGTTCCTGACACGTTGTGGCATCGGTCAGCACACGAGTGTTTTTCTCAATCACCTTCACCATAACGCGGATTACACAGACGATTAAGTTGTGAGAAAGCAAAGTGTTCCAAATAATTTTAATGAAATGGAAAAATTGTAAAGAGCATAGAGAACTGCTTCAATAAAACACAGTGTTTCTGGGCTTCATTCGTTTCTACGAATTATTTGACAGTGCACATTATTTTGATTTCTGTACACCCGGTTTCTTCCATGCAGTCCCGGCTAGGCGTGCCGGCATGAAGTGCGAACAGCAGGTCTAACGCGCGCATATCGCATATAGAAGGTTATTATAAGTTCACTGGGTTCTAGCAGTTTCAAAATCTTCACAGCTGGGGCCCCTCTTAGCTGCACTTTACCATGCAATCACGCTCAGTTCTTGCGTGCGCGCAGTCTTAGAATTTTGCGTATAACCCGATAAACGACCGTCCATTTAGTACACATTCGACGTACGTCCATTCTAGGATATACGGATGTCCGTGGGAGATCCCCCAACCTCGGCTGGATCTCCTACGAACGTGAGACAGATGTTTAAATGAAACTGTTGAGATCTCATAAGGACAGCCGTATTGGATGTCCTCTAATGTCCCCAGCGGATCTACAGAGGATATATAAATATGAAGCTTTATGTCCGTTCATAAAGCAGACCACGAACAGCCGATAATATCCAGTATTATACCGTGAGCTCACTGTAAGCCCACTAATTGCTCTATTTTAGCATACATGTCACTATGCGTATGTAAAAGAAAGGCATAATAACCGCGTCTAATAATAAACTGCGCTGACATCATAGGCTTGTGTAAAAGCCCATGGGATGCTCAAATTCGGACACACCCAACCATGTCTGATGCAGACCGCGATGAAACTAGTGACTGTAAAGTAGATTCAAACAGTTTTATTCATAGTATATTAAGGCCTCGTTTCAGTCTTGAAGATGGTACAAGCTCTAGCACAAGCTCCATGCAGTGGGGATGGTTACTGTGGGCAGGCAATATCATCGTTCTGAAATTTAGGTCCCAAAATGGGATATTTATCTAAAAAAAAAAGACCCTGAATGAAATTTTAAGTAACTTTTAAGAGACAGTGATGGAAATATTATTGAAAGATGGAACCATTTCTCTAACTTTCATGCCACATACCGGTGAAACCTAGTGGCTGTACCCGGTACATAAGCTTTTACAAAATAAAATCAAGCAAGCTAATAAACTAGTATGGTGCTGTGCCAAGTACTGCTTGCAGAGGTCTGAAAAACAAGCAAAAATATGAAGAGGCAATTTTTCCTAATTTGTTGTGTGAGAAAATATAACAGCTTACTCCTGTTTTCCAACTTACTATTACGATTGTAATAATAGGCATACAACATGTATGCTTAAGCAGAGGCAATGAATCTAGAAAGCTATTTGCTAATAATTTTGAACCTGCCTTAAATTATAGCCTGTCATCACAGGGCTAATAAGACAAGAGCGAAGATTGTGTTGTGTGTGTAACTCCTCTCTCTTATAAGGCAGGGCCCGGAAGACAGCACGAAATAAGGGAAACACTTTATAGGCACACAAAAAACTAGCATATGTTTTGCAGTCAGGGGTTGTAAGGCTGAATGCTTTCAAAATGGCAGTTTTACTCTGCAGCAGGTATTAAGCAACATTTTTCATTCAGAAATTGATACTACCGTTCAGAAAATGTTTGCAGCTCTATGAAAAGAAAGGGTGATCTGAGCCATTTGGGATCTTATGCACTAGAATAGGAAATTGTGCTCCTACATGCCTCATCCGCTCTCTCTACCCCAATTGGTGGGGTCAACAGTAGGAGCACGCATATCTGTTATAGTGCACAAAGGCCAGAGGTACCAGGAATGGGCTGCGTAGCCCTGCCCTTGGCAGCACAGCAAACGGGTTCGAAACCGAGTACAGGAATCAGTGGAACAAAGGAACATTTCACACTCCACAGTTCATGTATCCAGAGATGTGACAGGAATGTGTGAAAGGAGTGCAGCACCCTATGGATCACACATATTTCAATGCTGCAAGAAAGATTAGTACAAAGTTATAGGCACAAAAGTCACTAAAACCAAGAAAATAATAAGAGAGTATTTACACTTTCTAATTTGTATTGTTGATCAATGGGGAAACAATATTAGTTATTTCATGGCTGAAACGTGGTTGAGTTGAAAGCTAAAAAAAACGAAACAGCCGCATGCTGCCAGTAGGATTTAAACCACAATCTCATAAAGTTTAGCATATGTAGCTGGAAGAATAAGCGTATATATTTTCGCAATTCATAATCCATAAGCAACAGAAAAAATATTTTTTGAAGGGCAATATAAATTTGGTTTGGTTTATGGGGTTTAACATCCCAAAGCGACTCGGGCTATTACAGACGCTATAGTGAAAGTCTCCGGAAATTTCTACCTCCTGGGGTTCTTTAACTTGCACTGACATCGCGCAACATCACGGGAACTTAGTTTTTGCCTCCGTGGAAAAGCTAGCACCTTAGTCGGAATTCGATCTCGAATACCCTAACCACTACACCGCTGCGGCACGACTGAAATAC
>JAJIZL010060865.1:6340-16975 GCA_023969395.1 Amblyomma maculatum
ATTGGGAACAAAAAAAAAAAAAAAAGACTTTGAACTCAAGTTCTTAATGGTGCGCAGGCCTTGATACCAGGGATGGATTGTCCGGTGGCGCCCTCATGCGGTGCGCTATAGCTCAAAACTTGGGGGGGGGGGGGGTTTATTTTGTCCCCCCCTTCCCTCAATGCTACATTTATTCAGAATTTCTCACAACGTTGGCTTGCTAAGTAAGATGTAGGTCGATTGAATTGCAGGGCTGGTAGCTGTTGGGAAAAGCTGGGCTGTGGTAGTAAAAATTTAACATCCTAAAGCCACTCGAGCTATGAGGAACGCTGTAGTGGAGGGCGTTGGAAAATGCGTGCCACTTGGTTCCTTAAACCGAGTGACGTCGTACGCTACACGAGTGTCTTACATTTCGCCTTTATCAAAAAGGTGCTTGGGCTCCCCGAGTTCATTAGTCGAGCACCCTAACTAGTCAGCCACCACGATGGGGAGTCAACGATATGAAAAAAAAAAATTGTTCAAGAACATGGAAGTAGGTTGGTAGGCACGCAGTTGTTTTATGTTCGGAAGCGACTTTGGCTATAAGGGACGATGTTGTGAAAGGCTCAAAACACGCTGAAACACGGTTTGCATAAATGTACTTGGTTCAGTACACAGCATGCAGCGTCCCCAGGTGAGACATGCTATGAGACATGCTGTAATAGAGCGCTCACGAACTTTCGACCATTTTTGTTTCATTGACATACGCTGAGGTCGCGCAGAACATGAACACATATTTTTTACTCCCTTCGTAAAAGCGGCTGCCGCAGCCAGGATTGAACCCGCATCAAGCAGTTCAGTAGTCAAGTACCTAATCACTGGGATGGGACTAACTGTAATGAACAATTACCGATTTAGCATGAGTGGCAAAATACGAATTAGGTGCACCGGCGCTTCCGTTACGGGTCGTGCTCATAATCTTACAACTGTAATCGATCTGTGGAAGACTCCTATAAACAAGCTTTACGATGCACCGGCACAGCCCTAGTAGTAGCGTACTGTAGATGGAAAAGTCCTTATGAGTTCTATCCCTGCTTCAAAACGGCAAATACACGTGAATCGTGGCAGCGCATGCTAACACGCTTCACGGTGAGCTTTAGACATACTATTCCTGGTCGCACATACTAGCATACAGTCGTAATCTACTACCTGACGAGCTTAGAAAAACTAGCGGGGGCCTTTCTCCTTACGTACTGTGAATGCACAAATATTATTCTTTCTATACTTGCCGCTGTTGGCGCATTGCTTCTGAATTTCGTTGTTATTTTGTATTGGGTGATAGCGGAATCATTCTTGTCGCCGATTTTCACTTTGCTTGCCACTTTTGATGTTTGGTGGCGGTGTTTTTTATATGTGGCATGTTCAGTGATACCGAGACTATTGTTGCTTCATCTTTTGTTCCAGCGCTAAAAAATGGCTTTGCTGGCTTCTGTGAGATTTCGCGCCCGTCCACTGCAGCGTCTATTCGCAAACAGATGCTTAATCAGCCGGCGCAAATGTTGTTCTTTCTATATTTATATTTCCAGCCTCTCTATTTATTGTTGTACGCCAATCCACCACCCTTTCTGAGAGCTCTACGTTCCTTTCTTAGAACCATTGTTCTATGGCCACCATCATTTGTTCACATTCTGCGGACATATTCTGGTCACTCCATGCACGAGCCAGTTAATTCTATGCATTAATATAAAACCCTACTTTAACCAAGCCGCACGAACATACCCGCAGAAATTGCGTGTCTGCCTTGGGATCTAAGGGTTCTAATATGTTTGGTTACCATCTCAAAAGTGCTGCCAAACTTGGGAGGTCTCTTTGATAGCTTCCCAGCTGGCTCCAGACAGACAACTCTGGGTGACACATACTTAGTAGCATACATTAAGTACGGTGAGGCAACCATAAAGGAAAGTAGAATAATAAGCCTCTGTCCGTGCCACTAGGTATAACAGGCTCAATCGAATCGAACACAAAAGGTTTGGTCCAGAAGGACAAGATTGGTCCGTGTTTTGCTCCCGTAGGCGAAAGAACCCGGAGGCTCCAAAAAAAGGTGGGAACAGCTAGAGAGCGGGCCCGGGGAGATTCCCCGTAATCTTCCTCGGAAGCAGAAGGACCGAATGGGACTTTGGAAAGGGAAATGGAATGTAGGGTAGGGGTTGTGGTAGTTGAGGAAGGATTGGGACCGCTTGGGATTTTCTCAAATGATCCACATCGAGTCGAGCTCCCTTTTCGGACTTCAGGTGAGGGCGAGAACTCGCCTAGGCCGAAATGCACAGCCCTCGGTCTTCAAGCGTATTCACAAATCACATCACGTTCGCCGGGTTTCCGCTACCAGAGAGGTGGCTGAGCCATTGGGGTTCCCCGTCCCTCAAGTAAGATTTCGAATATGTCTACTTAGGACTGGTAGTAACCGCAGATCCGGAACATGAAAAGGAAATAACAAGAAGAATAAGATTGAGATGGAGCGCATTTGACAAGCACCTTACCGGTATCGTTCAAGAGGAAAGTATACAACAGTTGCATCCCACCTGTACTCACCTATGCGGCTGAAACGTGGAGGCTAACCAAGAGGGTTCTACGTAAGTTGAGGACAACGCAGAGGGCTATGGAACGAAACATGGTAGGGGTAACATTAAGAGATAGGAAGTGTGCATAGTGGGTCAGAGAAATAACTCAAGTAACTGACATTCTAGTGAAAATCAAGAAGAATAAATGGGCATGGGCAGGACATGTAGTGCGAAGAGATGATAACCGATGGTCGCTTAGGGTAACAAACTGGATTCCAATTGAAGGAAAGCGTAGCAAGGGGTGGCAGAACGTTAGGTGTGCGGATGAGGTTAAGAAGTTCGCAAGGGCCAAGTGGATGGAGCTGGCACAGAACCGGGTTAATTGGAGAAATATGGGAGAGGCTTTCGCCCTGCAGTGGGTACAGTCAGGCTGATTATGATGATGATGATGAATTTTGTAAGACCTGGATCTATGAGTATTCGTGGTCAAGTGGTGTTCGTAATACACCAAAACCAACTCATCTATCTGACCACCCTCAGCATTCATTAGTACGTGGTTGAGGTGCTGGTTGGAGATTAAGCACATTAAAGGTTCTCTCAACAAATGTGCTGATGCACTGTCTCGACTAATATGACAGGAAGGGTTGTAATTTTGATCCACGATCTTGCTGTTCTTGCCTTTCTAGCGGCTGCACAAAAAGTAACCGATAGTGGTCAGTGTACTAATTGCTATAGGTATGTGCGTGCGTGTTTGTTGACGAACAGCTGGGGAGACGGGATGTGTGTGTGCGTGCGTGTGTAGTTGCTCTCGACCACCGTGGCGAAACTTTAAATTCACACCTATATGTGTCCGTGTGGCATTCTTCGTAGGAAGGCGTGGACTTTCCGGCTTTGTGCTTGTTTGCCACATTCGGGAAACGAAAGCAGCCCCCTTGACTGCTTTTTGTTACCATCCGCACAAAAAAGAGAGGGGGTGAAGCGCTGTCGCTTCGGAACGAGACGCGGGGTGCCAGTGTGTGGAGGAGTCAAATAATACGGGAGGGGCCATCTTGGTTTATGAACTGTAAGGCAGTGTTAATACGTGAAGTCATTCTATTGTATGTACACATCCTGGCACTAGGAGAAACAGTGGGTTCGCCAAGCTCGCAGGAGGAAAGGGGAATTCTCTGAGATTTCGAAGTTGAATGTGTACCCCTGCGGACAAAAGTAAACGGAGCACGCTATTTGCTTCTAAAAATTTTCACGAGTTGCATAATTGAGACTGGCAGTCGTGATATGTGCTAACCTGTAGTAGACGCCAGTGCCCTTTTATTCGGTCAAATAATGTTTTCTTATCTCCAGTGCAGAAGGTGTGATTTTAATTTGAACAGAAAAGCGTGCTCCGTTTACTTATGCACATACTTTAGCGTGTTGGTCGAGATTACAACTTGATAGAATGTGTTGTCCCCAAATGTTGATTGGTATGCTTTCGTTTTCCCGTTGAGTTATAGAGCGAACACTAAAGGTTTGTCTACTTGGCTGCTTTCGCCACTGACAGAGGGAACACAGTGTTAAAACAAGATGATTTGGTGGGATCGAGGTCTGGTTTCTGCAGGCGTCATTGCGAATCAGTCAAAGTATTTTTACTTGCTTGTCATTCCAGCTGCTTTTTTAATTGTTCATAAAGAGTTAACCTTTCCGGAGTGTCTTCTGGCAACGTTATTGAGCAACATCAAATCTGCAAGACGTCAAGCATCCTTCAACTGCTTCAACTATCTTTACCATATTTTTCTTATAACATTCAGAGAAAGCATAAATGACGCCATGTTTAGGAAGTGCGTGGAATCGAGACGGGCGTATTTCTGCTAGCGCACGGAGATACAATAGTACAAAAGACAGCACAAAGTGAGGTGACCTCTTTGCATATCCTAAATTCTTGACTACGACGTCGCGCTCAATGACTTTTGCCAGTATTCTCATTATTTGTCCACAAGGTTAAGAAGTTATCATCTTCAGTAAAATGTACAGTTTTCTTGGACATAAAATTTAATATTGAGAAAAATATGAAATACTGCGAAATAGTTTCATGGAAAAATAGAATTTAATATCCACATTTTTCAATCTTAGCAAATTTTTTAAACGATATTGCTCCTCTCGCCCCTAGTAGTTAAGCTCCCGTAGAGCCGGTAGCAGAGAACGGCATCTTTAACTGCGCAGAATACAGAAACTATAAGGCTAGAAGCGCTATTTATTAATTAAGGGCATCAATTGGCTGTATCCAGCCTGCTAGTAGGGATCTCAAATCCTTTCATCAGTGAGCTGTGAGCTATAAAAAGGCGTACAATGGGATACTAATGAAATGAGGGGGTTAAGACTTAAAGTAACGTTCGAATTTGCATCGTATGAAATTTTCTAGCATTGAAATATACCGAAATATCTGTATAATGCCTCTTCATTTTATAGCTCAGTGATCAGAAAATTATGGGGAGCTTGTGATTACTGCTTCATTGAAGATGACAATAAGCGAAGACAAGGACGCGTATTGAGTTGATTTCCGCTGATTCTTTCCTAGGGGTGCAATGAATCCCCGCGGATTCGGCTCCGGTGGCGGCATGTTTCGGATATTAAGTTGTCAACGAGTTGTAGCGATCGCCACCAAAATAGGAACAGCCGCTCAACTATACTTGGGAACAGACCCTACGCAACAAGTAACGGCAGGGATTACCTTTCGAATACGCGACGAGATGGTTTTTTCAAACGTAACGACTGATGATAGCAGACAGCAGAGATATGAGGCACAAGAAAAACAACGTGAACAAGTTAATTTCTTAGTGCACACAGAGGTGACAACACTGATCTCCGCGTCGTCTAGTTTTCGCTATCGCTGGGCTTGTGCTATGAACCAACAGCTCTAACAGACAATTTTATAAGACACGGCTGTGTTCATAAGCATAATAAGAGTTCAGAAACATGCTGGAGGCATGAGGCCTAAATAGCTCCAGATTTCCAATGACAACTAAGCACCGGCAGTGATTTGTCACAGTAAGGCTGACAAACACCTACATGGTATTGAGAATAATGATGAAAAGGCCACTTAAGATGAATATTTATATTTCAAACTTTTGCTTACAGCTGACGATAACCAAAAAGAGAACTATAACTAAATGGTACATTCCTTTCAATATTACAAGAGAGAATAAAGAAAAAAAACATTTGCTATAGCGCTCACTTTTATGGACTCCAAGCAGGACGACAGTGGCTTGACTTTGTGGATGGCTTTGAAGATGATCTCTTGCGTGCCGCTTGTTTTGAGTTTTGCGTATTTATAAAATGATGCATTGCCGAAACGCAGAAGCCACCTGCTAAGAAAAGTATCTGCTTTGATTTTATTATTAATGCAGCGTGGGCTTCAATAAAATACCATTGCAGCATTTGATGCCCTTCTCTCTGTTCTGAAAAGGTCACACATCAGAGCATATCAATCAGCATGCGTAGCGTTCTTGGACGAAATAATTTCAAGCAGCTTATTTTACAAATTGAAGATGTCAAAATTCTTCGTATAGAGCACATTGTAGTCTGCCCAAAATACGAAAAATGAAGTTCCTTTAGCCGGGGCTTACTACTTTTCGCTTATGCTACCTTTCTTCATGTTTTCGTTTTAACAAAAGTGAAAATATATTTCGTTTCAGCACTGAACGTTACATCATAACGAACTAAACGTTTAAGACGATTTCATACAATGCGCATTTTAAGCGATCCAAGAATATAAACAAAATTCAATTCAACCTGGCAAACAGAATGTTTCTGATGACGTGAAATCACAATACGCGGTAGGTTAATTTGCGACCGCCCACACTACCCACAAATGAACGGCGCAAGGACACGAACACAGGAAGAGGAGAGGGACAGAAAGAGCGCCTTTTACATGCCAATTCATGATTTTTTATGAAAGAGCATTACTTGCTTATTCTGTCCGTCTTAGTTTCCTGTGTTTGTGTCCTTGCGCAGCACTATTTGTCAGTATGAACCGACTATCCCGGCAGGAAATCCTTACATACTATCCAGTTCGCTTTCCTTAATTTCTTCGGTGACGTCTCATTGAAGTACAAAAGCATTTCCTTATGTATTAGTGCGTCGAACAAATTTTAAACACAGATTGTTTGGCAGACCAGGAATCGATTTCCTGAGAGTATGAGAGAAAGTAAACGCTAGAATGCAGTAGAGAATATTGGAATTCGATGTTTGAAAACCGTGTGATTTCTATTGAGCAAAAAGTTGGGCAAGTGTATATGTTTCGATGAATTTAAACCGCAGGAAGGCCGAGAGAAACAAGATTCTGACGACGATTGCGATACTCCCTAACGCGAAACTTTAACCGTGTTTCCACTACACTGAGGCAAAGAACTTGAGAGATACTTGTATGGATGTGAGTTACAAAGCGATGTTCAGTTCTCTCACGAGCAAAGGAGAATGTATCATAAGAAGAGAAAGAAAAGCCATGAAGTAAGTGGCGCAGAACTCGTGGCTCGTCTTTCTCTTGGTAATTATTTTTAACTCAAGATGTTTTCGAGTTTCATGACTCTCTTTCGCTCGGTTAGGCTGGCAACACATCAACGGCGACGCGGTTGAAACACCGACAACGACTCTTAACGGTACAGACGCTTCAGATCCGCGCTCTAAAATGGCGGCTGTGCCGTTAAGAGACAGGAAGCCTGCCGACCAGGAACAAATGCCAGTTATTGACGTTCAAGCAGAAATCAAGAAGAAATGAGCACTGATGAGCCCGTTTGCGATCCCTGTGCAAGCTACGATTTCGACTCCGCTGCCTCGTGCAATGTCGGCGGTACGGCAAATCATTGTATACAAAATATTCCTACAAAGCAAACCTCGCAATGCTTGTAAAGTTAGCGCGAAACGCAAGCTGCGTCTATATGCAATTGATAGTCACACGATTGCGCCATGGTGTAGAGCCGGGTCACATAGGGGCCCACATTTCGGCCCGTGCGAGCTGAGAGTTCAGGCCGACTGCGATGACGGTGAAAACAAAAACCGTGCGTATAAAGTCATGGTCGCCATTTACGTAACACCGATCATATTCATTTCGCTCGAATGCGCACGCAAGCGTGGCAAGATGCAGTCCGGTGAGAAACGAGTTTTTCGAGCTGTTCTTCCGCCTCAAGAGAGTCTTCTATTATAGCGCTCGCTAGCTCTTCTCGTTATATGCTTGTGTTGGCCAGCATGATGAGTAGGATGCAGCGATAACGATGTTAGCTGAAAGGTATTTCCTGGTAATGATTAACTCAAGACTTTAGGCTATAATACACTCCTCATGGCATATGATACCATGGTTTGTTCAGCTGAGGTTTCACTGATTCGCTGGTCATGGAACCCAAATATAAGCATATCAGTGCTTGCTACATAACGAGGCGCTTGGAGATGTTGGCTACCGGCAGTGATTGGACGGCAGTTATTTCATTGTAGACATGCTGTGATGGAGTGAGACTGTTCTCATACATGTTCAATTCCGCTCAGTTATGAATGGGAGCGAAACGTTTGGACCTCATCACCGCACTGAAATGTGCATACGTTTCCTGTCACCGCTTTAAAATTACTGTCACTAACATTCAGAATATGTAACAGAACAGGACAGCAAAGCATGCCATAACCGACTAAATAGATAAAGTAAAATGTTGAATTAGGTTCGCGCTAAGCCGTATTCGGTGTCCGGTTTGTCTTCAAAAACCGCTTCAGTATTGTTGGCGTGTCTGCCACAGTGTCTATGTACTTCGTTTTTCTCTGTATTGGTTTCACTGACATCTCCATCATCATAAAGAATCATCAAGAATAACACCTGGACCTTTCTTTTCTTCAGACGATGTAAGACATCTGAGCAAATATCACCAGCACGAACAACAGCATTTATACGAAGTCTACCATTTCGTAGCTCTTCGGCGTATATCTCTACACAGTTCTTTTTCTGTACAGCCGAGCAGATCTCAGGTGGTTCGTTTCTGTCGTGCTTCAATCTTGCCTGGATATGAGCTAAAAGCCACAGCTGCAGAATGCTTCCTCCTTTCCACAACAGCTACCTCAAACATATGCTCCCCGAGGGCTGCTAAATGACGCAGGGGATAAGTAGCTAGAATTCCGAGTAAAAGTGGCAAAAAAAGAATATTAAAAGTAGCAAATTCTTTAAGCGATGATTTTAATGTATTGCCAAGGTACAGCTCTTGACGGAGAACATATATATTCGTACATGTATTAGTGACATTATGTGCTCGATAAAAGCACAGAATGAGCAAAAATCCTGATTGTTTAGGGTAGTGGTGTGCAGGGCATCAGAAGAGCTAGAACTAGAAATAAACAGTCTCCATCCTGATTCAAATTTATTTCAAACACAATTTTTTACAAGAGTAACGGTTGGGGCGTTTACAACAGACGGAGCTCTCTATGAGCTAACCTCGACATAATGGAAACTGAAATTATTGATGACAAGCAGTGCATTTGTAGCTTATTTGAAGCATGCCGATGCTATTTTTTACAGATTATCGCTACACACTGTTACCAGAAGAAAAACGAATTACATGTTCCTTTTTACATCGAGGACTTCTTGAACAGGACTTTTCAATTTTATTAGGGCTTGCTCTGATTTACAATTTGTAAATCAATGGAGAGAAAGCAAACCATTTTTCAAACCTGACAATGGTCATCTCTTCCTGTAGAATTGCAACTTGCTTCTGTACTAGAAAATAAAACATTAAAACACTGTTATAGATTTTAGTACGCAAGCAAGTTTAATTGGAAGTTTTGGTTGTAAAAGTTTTCCTCAATACCTTCTGTGAGAAATTATTGTTGTTTTATTTATATGGACAAGTAAAATATTCTGGTGCCTGGCAAAGGCGCTTCTTGCACTTTTGCGAAAATTTGAAGAAATAATTTACTCTAACGTTGTAGTATAGCTCGACAAAACACAACTGCAACTACCCAACCACAACACAAAGCAGAAAAAGAGAAAAGCTTGAGAAGAAACAATGTAACCAAATGTAAATGTAAAGTAAATATTTAATACAACAGTGAACTGTATAAAATAGGAAACTACGTGCGTTGAAAAGAAACAAGATGGAGGACTTTAATAATAGGGTATAATATATTGATACAAACTATAGTCGACGACGAAGCGGAGACAATCAGTGGCTAGTTGGCATAGACGATGAAGTGGTTGCTGGCGTAGATGATGAAGGGGGGGAAATGAAAGTTTGCGCATGTACTGTGAAGACATGACCCATCTTTTCCAGTGCGCAGACCCCAATATGAAAGAGAAGAAGCTTCGCCACCTCATGCGTGGAGTTAAGCAGGAGCTGTTTGCGGGCCTCGTTCGCAGTCCACCGCGTACCATTGCTGAATTCCTCGCGGAGGCAACGACTATGGAAACGACGCTCCAACAACGGGCCCGGCAGTACAACCGAGATATCAGCAGCCTGGTCCCAGATGTTTTTTCGTCGTGCCATGGAGGAGGTGCGGACGCCTTACGTTACCTCATTCGGTCGGTTGTCCGAGAGTGGTGCGAGCAGCGGTCTGAGCGCGGTTCCAGGCAACCATCTTCACCGTCTACGCCAACCAGCAACCACTTCATCGTCTACGCCAACTAGCCACTGATTGTCTCCGCTTCGTCGTCGACTATAGTTTGTATCAATATAAACGCCTGATTGACGTACGCGCGATTGGATGAATGTGAACCTAAAAAGTGCCTTAGCGGAAAATATCTCAATGATTTATTTATATTAATAGTAATTGAAAACAATGACTGAACGTTTGAGCAAAAGTCTTAAACACTTAAAAAATTAGCTTCACCTCTTACTTCCATAGGATGCCGCTGTCTCCGAGGAATTGTTTAGCGCCATGAATGCTCGTTTTCACGGCTCATGCCTGCCGACCATGGGATTACTAGGCTTCGAAGACTGGAAAGTGTCCTGGTTCATCTTGAATACTGTCATGCAAATAAGATGCTCTGGGAGATCCTATAGAGCTAGAGCATCGTCTTTGTCGTCACACATTCTGGTCGTTCTGAGCTACACCGCTTGTAGAATACAGAGCGAATACACACACACACACACACACACACACACACACACACACACAC
>JAJIZL010060876.1:0-13228 GCA_023969395.1 Amblyomma maculatum
TGTCCACATCGAACGCTTGGACAGAATCCCGCGTTCGCGCGATTAAACGGGTCAATGTACACAGCTTCTTGAAATGCTCAGCGTCCCTGAAAGTTACGCGGATGCAGTTAGCATCAGAATCAAAGCGGAGAATGGCCATATCTGAAAAATACTGAGACGGAGCACTTTGCTCTATTGCGTTGGTAATAGCCTGTTTCGGGATGTTTGTGACATGCACTTTGTTAAGTGGCCTGATTAGAACAGTGAAATGAGGACGACTCACCCGTTCTGTATGCAGACGTTGCGGGGACACTTGACGCTTGCGATACGTTGAAGTCATGCTGCATCCTGTAGCTGTCTTAACCTGAGCAGGAGGGCTTGCAGAGACAGTCAGAGCTGCGGCATCCATTTCCTAGTGCACCGTCGGCAATAGCGGGTAATCAACGCTCCCTGTAGCTTGTGGCGTTTGTGGCGTCGGAGGCAGCGTTCGGCTGGATGTGAAGTACGGCACCGCGTTCATCTTCTCATGCCCCGCCGGTAAGAGCGGGTAATCACAACTTCGTGTTTTATATAGACTTCATTTATTGATTGCGTTTTACTGTGTGTAAGGGACATTCAACAACTGCCTGAAGCATTCATAGCATGCTATGCCAGCAAAGTAAAAGTAAATATAAACACAATTGAGATCAAAACTAACAGTAGGCCACAGACTGAGCGCATCAAAGCACAATGCTATTTGAGCCCAAGGACTCTAGGAAGTCACAAGGAAGGTAAAGGGAGGCGCCTTTGTTCGAGGACTGGCAGCCGAACTCTGGATGCAATTGAGATAATTTCATTTACCCCTACGAGATTCTACAAGAACATCACAGAAAATTACGTAGACACCCCTCTCCTTGACATTTTTCATGAAGATCTAACCAAGAAGCAATCGCTAACCTAAAAACCCCTGTAGTGTAACATATCAACATATAGCCAACTATCTCCTTTCAGAATTATGCTCTTAACTTTTCTAGGCTGTTAGGTACCCCACCAGAGGATGCAAGTGTCCCTGTGTTTATCACCTGCCAACTTCCACCTGTCTGTGTTAT
Source organism: Amblyomma maculatum (assembly GCA_023969395.1). Lineage (NCBI taxonomy): Eukaryota > Metazoa > Arthropoda > Arachnida > Ixodida > Ixodidae > Amblyomma > Amblyomma maculatum. The sequence continues at coordinate 1,068 of JAJIZL010060876.1, forward strand.
GATCGTAATCTTTCCAAGGAGCGAGGCTTCAAACATCGGCCACCGATACCACTGGGCTATGTTTGCTGACTTGGGGTTACTAATGCTGTCGCATTGAAATCCTGCGGGAGGCATAAACGTGATTTTTCAAGGCTACAATATTTAAGTTGATAGATGCCGATGCCGACGACAAAATTTTAATGCATTAACGCTCGACTGTTAGGAAAGTTATAGGTAATTCCAAGACCTTTGTCAACGACTGCAACAAAATGAGAGTCTCAGCGATACGGACAGACAGATTAAAATTATATGTGCACCGGCCAACTCCCGATTACAGGAAAATGAAGCTGCTTGCAAGTTCCTCCGCGATATAACCTTTCGGTTTGATTCGGGCTCCTCACGAGGTAGCGGCGGGCACTGACTACTTAGACGCAAATATATCACATAATAATATGGACTATGAAGAGCGGTTTACGTGAAGGCTAATATATTACTAAATACGAATCAGGGAAATATTGAAGACTCTTGAAAAGTAGGACATACCCAAACTCTCGGCTTATGAGCAGATGGTAACCAGGCCAATAAAAAGACAGAATTAAAGGTTCCAAAAACACAGCTTACATGGCTGACATTAATAGGGTGTGTCGAGACCTGACACACACCTATTAGGAAGAATTAACTGAGATCACTAGGGCACTATGATCCTCAGCTCGAACCCAACTACTTCACTTGCTGCCATTTAACAAGCTGAAGACGCCGGCGGTGCCCACGATATCTGAGCCGTCGTCTAAGCGGATAGGTAAAAGCATCCTACTCATTTGGACAATAAAGCTATTTCAATCAATCGGTGCATGATGCTTTTCGTACTTATTCATTGAACGCTAGCGAACTAAATTAGATTGTTTATTATGGCAACCCGAGTGGTATCTACTTAACATTAGCGACCAAAGTTCTAAAAAAAATGGATGTTAGAGACACTGATCGCGACTTTTTCCAGTATCTTTGTTTTTTCCACGGGGGCAATTTCAAACTTTAAGGCATTTGAGAACAGCATAATAAACCAGTAAAATCTATTTTCACCTCTAGAAATCGGAAATATACAGAAATGTATCACGGAGTAAAGAAGGGTAACAGCTCCGCAGACCATGAATATTATCATGGTCTAAGACACAGGTAATAAATAATCTTCGTGCTACTCTCTAGCCACGATTCTATGTGTTAAGGATGTTAAACCAAGGCTCGACAGCAGCCAACGATGTGAAACTCGCAGGTCAGATCGTAGTATGCCTGTCGAAAGCTCTGCGATTCAATACAACTTCACAACATTCTCTTCCATTGAAAATATGTACGGACAGGCAATACGGGCATACTAACAGGCATTTACGATAATCGCAGCTCAGTGACACGTTTCGTCTGTATTTTTCCCCCTCTCCTATTTTTCTGACTTCCGTAGACCTTGGAGGAGCATTAAGAAGCCACCATAATGACCTGCTGGACATACAAGGCACGACACGGGCGTTTTTATTTTGACTTGTAACCAAGCAGCTTTTAAATATAGTTGCTGCAGTCACTCAGCATTTCTTTCAGCGAGCTATATACCAGCGTTGTATTATGTCTGCTTTTTTTTTCTTTTTATTACCACGTTTTTGCCGTGCTTTGCGCATCTTCTTTATCTCAGCTACCAACTGGGATCTTGCTACTGGCGTATCATGACCGAGGCCAGACGCGCGCTCTGCAAAAGGCTGGACTGATGTCCATTTCAGTGCCTGGCGCAGGCTAGCGATACAATTATAAAGGAAGAAAACATAGTAAATTTAGCTATTGAATACTCATAATCTCGACCGCCTTCAATTAGTTTTGTTTTAAGTATTTTAGTCGGAAGGGTTAAAAAATCATAAAGCATCAAGAATCTTCGTTGCTAGTACACGTAGTCGCGTCACCAACGAACGAAAATTCATCAGAAATTTTCGAACTACAAAGAAAGTAAACGCAAAGAGAAGAGCCATTCTCAACAGCCACTATTCTTACGAGCTGCTGTCCGCATTGCTCAAAAAAAACAATAGAAACGTGCCTGTCGTTGAACTTAGCCTCAACGAATTGCGCTTTTACGGAAATGAAAATTAATGTCCAAACGCAATGGGTACAGCGGAGCACTGCACGCCTCTTGCTGCGGTGTCGCTGTTGCCGACATTGTCAAGAGCTTTACCACGGCACAGATGTTTATCCACAATAATGGGACTCTCCGGAACAAGTGTCATTGTTGGGAATGTCACCGACAACTGCACCGAGGAATAAGGCTGCCTGAGCGCTGATAACATATGGAGCTCCCTGGCATCGTTCTCCACTTTGTAACTACTGCAGCGTTTGTAGGGGTAGTAGGCACCGAAGCGAGGGAGACTTTTCATAGTTAACGAATGACGAATTTTGGAAAAGTCAAAAAGCTGAAATGCACATTGCTGCTATGACTGCGGTATAGGTTGGTACACCCTTTGTCAGAAGTTTAGAGCCCAAGAGATCTGTTCCTAATGCGTCTAGTGGCGCCTCTTTCGAATTCGTGGAAGTCGTTCGCATTAGAGAAGATAGCACAAAAATTATCCTGACCTTCAGTAAAGCTGGAACTCTGAGAATGCATTACGACCGCATGGTGTGGCTCAGAACCAAACCCCTTGGGCTCTGAACTTTTGACGAAGACTATACCTTTGCTTAAAAATGGGCAATGAAAGATACTAAACACAAATTTCTAGTTGCATTAAGTAATAGCGATACCCCCCTGAACTTGCTCTCCTCGCCAGATCACATCAAAGTGAACTTTCTTTGCGATTCACTGAATACTGTACCACTGCACCTAGTTTTGAGGCCAGTTTAGGAAACTTTTCAAACTTCAAAAAATTGCAGCTTTCAGCACTGTTAACAAAGTTTTTGCCGGAATGCCTTCACACCAAGAACTAAGGTGTTTACAAAACAATTCGATCACTGCCCAAAGCGCCCTAGCCTCGTCCATATATCCCTAGTGCACGCTTAAAAATGTGGAAGACATTTAAGGTTGTGCGGTTGCCTTTGGCGCTGTATGATTTGAAATTCAGGGTATAAAAATGCTAATAAAAAAGCTGAAACAATTTTCCATCTTTCTGTCACCCTTTTCAGGATCTCTGATAATGTATAGCGACTGCGTTGCGAGTCTCAACTTTACAGTCCAGCAGACAAGACGAACACAAACCCAGGGCCGGTGTTTGCGTCCGTTGTTCATGTTGCTACTACGCTGTATTCCTGTGGGATGAAATAACAAACCAGCCACTACAAAACGGCTGTGTATAATTTCCGTCTATGTGTACAAGCAGACCGCTGCATTGCCATGCAAAACTAACCAATGGTGGACGTACTGAGCTAATTGGCCCACCTCTAAGATCATGATTAGTATCGCCTACAAATAGGCTACTTCATTTATCTACAAGCTGGAGTAGTCTAAAGGAAGGATAATCGGATCTCAAATAATAAACATAATATAATTGTTCTCAATCTAAAAAATAATAATCTTGTTATTACTCGCGTGCAAGTAAGTAAGCGTACGTTGCGCTTACTGTTTTAATCGTGACCTCTGTTTAAAAATTATGTGTTTAACAACTCCTTTAACTACGCTTGACTGCCTAAGCATTTATTTGTCTTGGCCACATTGCGCTTGTATGCGTTTGCCTGCTTTTAGGTTCACCTGTATGCTTCAACGTTTACAAAAAGGCTCTTTTATCACCCTAATATTAATACAATATATCGGTTTACAGGAAAGGAAAAGAGGAGGATGACAAAACATTTATTGAAGCAAGAATATTCGGTTCCCCCTGTCCCCCTGGCCCCCTGGGTCCCCGAACGACCCCACCGCAATCAAACGTTCATGTTTATTCTTTCCATGACGTCGGCAGCCGGGCGAACTACGATCTTTTGCTTCGCCGAGTCCTTTGGGCGTAGTGTGGTCTCCCAGTCTTCCCAAGTCCGTAGTGGCACCGATCCTCCGAGGGGAGAGTAGGACATGGGTCAGTGTCGCTTTAGGGGCTTGGAAGAGGGCGCATGTTGGCGGGATTGATTCATAGTGGGATAACAGGGAGGGAGTGTGGAGGGTCCTCGTTTGCAATTGCGCCAGAGATGCTGTTCCCTGGTGGTAAGGGAGGAGTATGGTGGTGGGTATTGTTGTCGTTCGGCGCGGAAGTGTGCGGTGAGCTCAGCGAAGGTATGCATGCGCTCCTTCGAGAAATCCCCCCCCCCTCTCGAGTTCCGCCTGTGGCCGGTTTCTTGAACCCTGGGATAAGGAATCGGCGGCCTCGTTACCGGGATTTCCCGAGTGCGCAGGCACCCAGGTGAGCTCAACGCGTCATGGGTAGTGAGGGGTTGGTGTGGCTAGCAGACATTTGGCAGAGAGGCGTACCCTGCCTCTAGCGTAATTTAGGGTTTTGGTTTTCGAGTCGCTGATGATGTAGTTGGCACTAGTGCCTGTCAGGACCTTGGTGATGGCAGTCTCTTCAGCCTCTTCTGCTGTGGTGCCTGGGGGGCAGTTCGAAAGGCGAAGTATTTGTTACACACTCTCCGTAGACACCTGAAAAGCGCCGTAAGGGGTAGGAGAAAGATGGAGTGAACGTGTAAAGAGAGAATGAGGTGCGTAATGTAGGCTTACGTAGTACTTTTGACCTTTTGGGGATCTTTAACATGCGCTGACATCGCACAGCACATGAAAGCATCTCCACTTTGGCTCCATCGAAACGCAGATGCCGGCAGTCGGGTTCGGACCCGGGTGCTCTGGAACAGTGGTCGGCAATCTTAGCAACTATGCCACCGCGGTGGGGCCGCTTTTATTTCCACCCACCCCGTTTTGGGTCATTCAAGCACGAAAATGTGTTGCTAATAATTTCTAGAACAAAAGATGGCACTTTTGATTTCGCCGCTACTCGGCAAAGAGTCAAAGCACAGACCTACGATGAACAGGATTGTGAGTATGCCTGTGTTCCATAACAATGTTACCAACGTGTGCAGACAACGGGGCGTCATTTGGGACAAAGACAAGTGGCGTACGCCTACAAACGGTAAAAGCAAAGTATTCGGAAGCTCTGCAAGCTTCGCGAATGGTGGCCATTCTGGCATCCATTCCAACTACGAGCCTTGCCGTCCCGCACCAGCTGGCGGGAACGGGTGCAACTTGGGAGACATATACTCGTAAAAAGCGAAATTATCATGGCTGTGCCTCCATGCACCATCAGTCCCTCAGCTACAATCTTTAAGGCAGTTTGAGGAACCGATCTGCCTTAATACACCAATCATTCCTCGAAGCGATGTCCTAGTGTCGTCTGAAAGCGATATCATTGTACCGACTCCTTGCCAGCGTTGCTAACAGAACAGGAAGCACGAAAATAGGTTTCGTGGCAGTAATCCAACATATCCTTACGAAAGTTGTTCGAAGAGAGACACTCGCAACTATTTAGTAAATATATGACAATTTTGCGCATTTTGCAACGAAATAGTATTTTGCACCCAAGTAAGTGTGTTAACTCATTGGCTTTTACGTCGAAGCAAGAAACATGTCTGGCTACCGCGTGCAGCCCAAGAGCCTAAAAACATTCTCTTTATTCAATAGTCATTCCTATGCGCTAACAAACGAAAATTCACCTCTGCAGTTTTCAACGCGGTCATTATGCTGTAAATGTACATACCCACGTAAACAGCTTCACTAGCGCCTTGGTAGTGAAAGATGGAGTTCTCGTTTATGGCGCGACGACCGATGTACCCCTTAAATACAAGTGACATTAACATACCACTGTTCAACAAAACCAACGCAAACTATAATCACATGGTAATAATGCTGGCAGACACAAAGTGCCGAAAATGCACGTTAGCTGTTAAAATACTTGAGCAGCTTGAAATATAAAATTCCAAATTATCGCCACAAATAGTAAGGGCTGTTGTCCCTTCAGGCACGCTTGTTGTGATAAATAGAAAATTACTCCAATAGAAAAGACGACGCAATTTCTTCGTATTCAACTCAGTTCAGTCGTTTAGTCGTGTCCGACTCTTCGTGACTCTATGGACCATATCACGCCACGCTATCTGGTCGCCAACTGTCTTCCTAATATCGGCAGCGCCTCGAGCATGGCATCTAACCATCGCGTTCGCTGCCTACCCCTTCTCTTGTGACCTTCAATCTTTCCCAGCATCAGTTTTTTCCATCGACTTCTCTGCTCATCAGATGACCGAAGTAGCTGAGCGAATAAAAATGAATGCAAATATTTACTCAAAATGAGAGCAAGTTAGCCTTTCAGTTAAGTAGAAAATATTAGGAAGGATGATAATTGGATACAACTGAGGAACCGGTGCGTAATGCTTCCAAAAAAAAAAAAAACCCTCAATATACAGAGGGAACCCACTGTCTTAACTTCGTGGTTAGGCTAGTTAATTTATGGTTGTTCCCCTTGCACTTGCCGACCGTGAGTGGTGCCTCAGCAGCTGGCGAAAAGAAATTGTTTGCTAAGTGATCGCTATCCGGCGACACCATTAGGTAGAGTGCTCCCTCTAAAGACTATCTACCACTGTTATGTTCAGCTTTGCGTGACTAAAAAGAATGGCATATATACAGGCCGGCTCAGATGAGAGGATTATCAGGAAACGAAGTACAGTGTTTCCCCTCCTTCCGCCGCCTCCTTCGCTAAACTCATTTCAAAGCCCTTCTTATAAAAAAAATACCAACAATGAACGCGACGTCAAAACACGGTACATTACTCTGACAGGGGTGACGGGAAGTGGGACAATACGTTTGAAGAATTGTGGTATAGTATCATTTCTCCCGAATATTACACACTGGAATAGTTCAAGCTTGTCTGAGGACAAGTGTCATGCTCTCGAGTATTCCCACAAGAAGTTGATTTTTTAGTTAAAAATTCATCAGCGGGAAATTGAGACTGGTAGTTAAAGTAACTACAAAGGCTGTCTCATGCTGAATAAGCATACAGATGCCTTAACACGGAAGGGTAATAAAGTAGAACCTGTAAGCTAGTGCTCGCACCATAAGGCTACTCATTCATTTTAAATGCGACCAATGTAAAAGTCATTTTGGCAACGGAACTGTGTTTAAACTTAAAAGACAAAACCTGTGCCTGTACAGGAACCAGTGCCGGTCAGCAAAACAATAAGTAGGAAAGGTATATCTGGTTATCGATGTGACCTCCTCTGTAGATGTATGCGCAAAGTTTATCAGCAAATGAACGGTATTCTCCACCAAATTAGCTCTTTCCTTTCTAAAATAAATACCTCTCAATAATTTGCACACTTCCACGCGTATGTGTAGCGATGTGTAGTTGATAAATGAAACACTTAGGGCAATGCGCTCTTTTTATTTGTTGAAAGACGCTTGTTAATTTATATTCTAGAGGAACACGTTTTATGTCTTTGTATGTGAGCCTATCTTAACGAACAATTGATCGTGAAAGGACTCACTTATGCCAGAATGCCATGCTATAAGCGTTTCATACTTCAGACTTCAGGGGATCGCCAGAACCGCTCGGAGCACTTTCTTGCGCCACATTTTCATCACACGCCTTCTTCAAATAGACAATTTTCATCATCATTTTCATCATCGTCATCATAATCATCATCACCCCACTATACCCACTGCTGGGCGAAAGTCTCTTCCATGTTCCTACATTTAACCCAGTCCTGTGCTAGCTGCATTCACATGACCCCTGCGAAATTTTTAACCTCATGCGCCCACCTAACTTTCTGCTACCGTCACTGCTGCTAGTCACAAATATCCCTCTTATGGCAGCGACAACACATTTCAAATGAGTTTAAATGATATTATGACTTCAAAAGATATAATTTCGGGGACATCTGTAAAAAAAAACTACACCATTGGCATAGATTGCTAGTGAAGCCTTTACGATGCAGGTGCGCACTTGATGTACAACGATTGAAAATATTTTTGTTCCAAAAGTGAATAACCCGTTGTGCCATGGCAAAAGTCCATCGTATTAAGGGTGTATCCCCAATGCCCTCTGATATATCCTTTTCCATATTCAAATTATTAGTAAATTGAGAATGAGATGTGAAAGTGGAAACACGTACACATATATTCTCTCAGTGAGCATAGAGCTATAAAGCCTGCTTATAAGTAACCTATAGTTACACTTGACGCTACTAATGCCCTGAAATAAATTAAATTGTAAAAAGCTTCCAAATGTCGGCGCGCTACACTAAACAATTTCAAAGCAGTAAAGGCGACAACATTCTATCGCATATTCCTCGCCCGTCATTTCGCGTCTAGCATTGCAGTGTCTATATTGTTGGGGATAGAGCATGTGCCGTATATGCTTTACTCCCTGTTGGCAGTTAACTGCTGATTCTGCTTTTCCTGGAAACGAAGCAAAAAATAAAGGAGAAACAAAGCCGAAGCACAGGTAGCTCCCTTCGAGATTGCAGATACTTTATGATCAAATTTTATCTATGAATGAAGAAAAACATCGGCTGCATTTTCTTTCGCTAAACTTCAACAGTTAAAAACACATCAATATAAAAGAATCTACTGGGCAAAAGGAGTGAAATGGGATAAAGTGAGAAGTGCGAAAGGAAAAGAAGAAAACTGTAAACATAGACATGGAATCAAAAAGCATGTATTCTGCGCAGCTCCGTTGGAACCTTATTCAACTTCCGAGTCAGCGATCCCCTTTTCCTGTTAGATCACAAAACGTCTTAACGAAGAGTTTGCGTTTCAAGAGATGTAATATGCATGTAAAGTGAGCCGGTGACGGTTTATATTCTTTTTAAATATAACTGACACTGTTTACGCTACTGTGTTTATTTTGAGCAGTTTCTCTCTGACATCCACCAATGTTTCCATTCTCTCCTTGTCGCCCAGGAGCCGAAATATCTGTAATACTGATCCTTTCACGCAGAATTATATAGTCATAGCAACGGTTACTTAACTGCCAGTGGGAGCATTGTGTAATTAACCAGGGTCTGTTTACCGTAGCTATCAGGTTCAATGTTAATTAAATATTACCAACATGGCGTAATTGATCTATATTGCCATAGGTGGCTCAATGCCGAAAACTGCCAACACTTGCACTAACTTATGCAAAAAATGTTTTTTTTAGTTAGAGCTTTTCGCACCCTGCATTTTCATATTCGAAGTAGCTATTACTGTGCAGTTCGAGTGTGCAGCGCTGCCTTTATTATTCATACTGCTTGCGTCGCACGTGGGACAGAAGAGGTCTGCCCCGAGTAGTCAGAGAATTTCAAAAGGAGCCATCGTCGACCGGATGCCTTTCAGCGGAGCGCAGAGCATTTACATCGCAGTACTGCAGCCTGCACAGGGTCAGCAGTTGTATACTTCCATTGTGCTTAGCTTCGCTCGCAAGCGCACAATCAGCACGCATGGCGAGGACTGCACGGTGGCGCAGAACAGGAGTGGCAAACTGCCATCATTGACGACTCTCTTTCTCTTTCTGCTAGTGTGCAGTTTCAAAGATGCGCAGCGCTTCTTTGCCTTCTAACCTACGAGCTTTATGCGTGATATGTGACCATTAGTTACAATGCTATGACACAAAGTTTCTTCTGTACACGGAGCCGCATTTTTCTCTACAATTTCCTCACCCCAGTATGGTATTCTTGCAAAGTTAGACTTCCGTATGCAGATTAGCTGACTCATAAAGAAAGCTTTTCTCTAGTAAAAGCAGCTGATCTGGTGAAAGCACAGCCCTAACATCAACATTTATGATTCCCAAATACACAAAACAATCAAATGATGAGTTGAGCGACTGGCAGATGTCATCCCGTGCGCGCAAGAATTGACTAAAGCAAGGCGCACTTAACAATGCTCTTGGACCACTCAAAAAATATGAAGTAGTATCTAAGATGAAATTTTTTAATTAACGTGGTGACGCCGATATGCCCAGAAGAAATGTGATTTGGAATCAATAATATCTCGCGGTGGCTGCTTTTCAAAAGGGGCGAAAAACAAGGCCTCCGTGTACTGTGTGATTTCAGCGCACGTTAAGAAGGTCGACATTTTTTACCCCTCCACTACGACGTCTCCATAGCCTGAGTAGCTTTCGGACGTTATTCGCCATAAACGAATCCAACCCAATTATATCTGTCTATTAAAATAGCCTTCAAAATATGTAGGCAAATATACTTATTCAGTGGGTGGGCGAGCGCAAATGTCACCGATACCCCATGCTCTAAACTATCCGGGGCCGAGGCAGGCTGCATTTAGAAAACAATTTTTTGCCGTAGTCATTTTTTACTTGTGTTTTTCGGGAGGAAAGAGCAACCAAAAAAAGTGAGACTTGTTTTTTGTTCCATGTTGGCATATATTTATCCGCATAATTTTCTTGACATGCACGCAACGATGAGCAACCGAACAATGTGGCAGGCGTACGTGCCAAGAAAATATCTCATATGCATGCTATATCGTCCGCAGAACGTCGAAAGCACCGTGTAACTTGGAAGCAGGAGACAAGAGAACACACTACGTCCTCTCGTGCATCAACGCAAGAAAGAAAAGCAGCAAAATAAGACGAAAAAGCTGGGGGTTAAAGCAGAGTACCGGAAGCGGAGGCGTAACTGTGCTAGCGGATTATAAGAACTTTGCTTTCCTTACAGTATCGCTCTGTGCTTCAATGATATGCAAATGTAGTCGCCTTGAATTTGGCCAGGCCGACATTTATGGTAGCCCATTCCGAACAAGAGCTTATTTGCATATGCATGTGCTATTAAGAAACACCGCACACTCTTTGCCCAACCTGGGAACATTGCAGAAGATGCGCTGTAGGTTAGCGCAGACCATGGGCGAACTTTTGCATGTCGAAACTAGGTCTAGTTGAGCTGCGACGAGCGCACAGCTTTGTCAAGGAATACTTCTGAGAGGCGGTGCGAATATGCAAAGTAAGCATTCGTGTGAATGCAGTGAATTGAAATAATGCACATTGAATGCAGAGATTAAAGGATTAAGCAATGCATGTGTTTGCATATGTCCAAGAGGTTGTAAAATAGCGCATCAATAACTAAGTTCGCGGTAATGAGACCTCAGTTTAGAAAAATGGAAAAAGAACAGATGGGTATCTCAGCTTTACCTAAATGAATTAATAATCAATCAGTTATTACACGCTATAATTACTCCAGATTTGGGTATTTGTTTTTAAGCAAAAATATATATCAAAAAGAGAATACAAGCGCCGGTTTATTATCGCTATCACCTAGTGCTCTTTAAGGCAGAGCCTAAATTGCCGTAAGTTTTATGTATTTTACTTTCAAATAGGTGTACGATTGTCGGAACAATTCTAAACTTGATTTCAGGTTGCACGCCAAACTGTTTATGATTTATTGTAAATGCACGTACTACGTTTCTACCTGCCCAAGGCGAGGTCAAGTGACATCATCTGCTTGAATCCTGAAATGCACTTACGGCGTTCAATCTTATTACTCGATAGTGAATGTAGTTCTTTTTATTGAAAAGACATCGCCGTTGTTATGGCCTGGCATCGCGCAAATAAACCTCGCATCGTTCAAAACATGTAAAAAAAAATGCGCTTGTGATATTATATCAATATTAATGGCATGACTGGTCTTTGTGAAGCGCTCCGGCGCCTACAATTTCACTTCCTTTTTACCACCCATCTGCTAGTATAGTCGGGAGGTAGTTTGCGATAAGGATTCGAGTCGGCCACCTATGCACCTCCAGTCTTATGTATTTAATTGTAGGTGCCCATCGAGTAGCGAGACAAGTACTGCGTCTTTCTTTTCTCCTAAACTCGGACCGGCCAAAGATGTTTCACACTTTGAAAACTCTGTATCAGTCTCTCAAAGTCAATTCTCCAAATGTACTCTACCATGCCAAACTGTGCTTTCGCACGTCTCAAGCGGAGTTAAACCTCTGAAAATTTGACGCGTTAGCGTATGCAGCTGATTCCAACAAAATATTCCTGATGGCGTGACCTGCCAGAAGTCGCCGAAGATGTTGGAAAACGATGCATGGCATCAACACTATGGCGGTGCCTAAGCGTCTCTCAACATTTTACCAAAGCAATGGGGCGGCTCAAAAACTTCTCTCCTCGAGGTGCAATTTTTTATTTGCTATCCAATTACGTGAAGGATACACAGGGCTTGAGTTGTTTTGTAGACTACTCTGTGCTCGGTAAATCATCAGCAACATC
>JAJIZL010060879.1:0-10803 GCA_023969395.1 Amblyomma maculatum
CGATAGAAATCATTATAATGTTCGTGGGCGGAATATGAGGCCTTGAGCTTTTCGCAGAGTACGCAGTTCTTGCCTCAGGAACCGCGGAGCTTAGTTTCCCTCGTCAGCAGGTGGTGGTCGCCGGCGCATTGGTGACAGTGACCGGCGACGCGGAGAAGGAGAACGACGCGTTGTATATGAACGCTGTTCTGGGGCATACGCAGGCGGAGAGTGGACAGAACGAAGCAGCGGTGGCGAGTAATCAGAAGACGCAGGCTCGGCCATGCGACGACGACATCGGCGGGCCACATGTCCAGCGAAACCACAGTAGTAGCAAATAGGACGATTGTCCCAAGTACGCCAAGGGTTGTAATAGCGCGCAGTGGGCGGATGAAGCGGGGCCGTTTGAGGAAGCGGTGCAGGGCGTAGAACAGGCTGCATGGGTTGTGACGGCTCAGGCGGTGGCCGCGCAGCCACAGCCGCGTAGGTCAAAGGGGCTGGAACAGCAGGTTGACTATACTGGACTGGTGCTTCGACGTATGTCAAAGGAGCAACAGAAGGAGCTTCAGGAAGCGTGGGAAGTGCTTCCGCAACTTGTTGGCGGATGACTTGGTGCAGCTTTGGCACTAAAGGAGTGGGAGCGTCAGGACGTTGGTGAACGAGGGATAGTTGACGGGCAACTTCTTCTCGAACGAACTGCTGTATTTGTGGCAGCAAGGTGGACTGGTCTGCTTCAGGTGTTAAAGCTGCAAGCGGCGCGGGGTTTGAGAGCGAAGAGCGAGTGATGTTACGGCGCTTGCGTAATTCATCAAAGTTGTGGCATGCGTTGATAACGTCGACGACGGTGGCTGGATTTTTAGCCAGAAGCATCTGGAACGCGTCATCATCAATGCCTTGCATAATGTGATCTATCTTGGTGCTCTCTGACATTGAAGCGTCCACGCGCTTGCAGAGGTCTACGACATCTTCAATATAGCTGGTAAAATTCTCGCCAGGAAGCTGTGCACGGCCGCGCAGGCGTTGCTCAGCGCGCAATTTGCGCACTGCAGGCCGGCCGAAAATATCGGCAAAACTAGCTTTGAAAGTAGACCACGATGTGATATCGGCCTCGTGGTTGCGGAACCATAGGTTTGCAACGTCCGTTAGGTAGAAAATGACGTTATTGAGCTTTTGGTTGTCGTCCCAGTGGTTGTGAATACTGACCCGCTCATATGAGGCCAGCCAGTCTTCCACGTCATGGTCGCCGGTTCCGCTGAAGATAGGAGGATCACGCTGGCGCAAAGCTCCAGCGCAGAACACCGCGGATGAGGGGCCGGTTGGACTGGGGGTACTAGCGTCGGTCATTGCTTGTGTCGGGAGTGTGCGGCTGCGGAGCTCCAGGGCGGCAGGAAATGCTCACCTCCACCAAGTGAAAGGGTTTTTTTACTGTGCTTTAACAGGGATAATAGCCCTGTCGAAGTTTCACGGCGAACCACACAAGAACACAGCCAGTCTCAGTCTCCACAAGCGAGCACGAGCAGCGCAGCGGCACTTCGTTGTCCTTATCCTCGTCTTCGTGATATTCTCACCTACTTAATCCTCGTCTTCGTATATCCTCGTGTAGTTCACTACAAAACAAACAAACAAACAAACAAACAAACAAACAAACAAACAAACAAACAAGCCAATAAAAACCTGCAGCCGCAAAGTTAACTAAAACGATGGCAGCACTGACACTAACCAGGCGAGCTTTTACATGTGCGCCGTTTTAAATCACATATGAGCCCGCCCCTTTTTAATCCATCGTGTGGATTCCATTTTTCTACAGTCAATAGTAAATTTGCTCTCGTTTACGTGTTTCTCCCATTAGAGATGCGTTTTGCGTAATTGCTTCCTTGAAATGTCTGTTCGCCACCTGAACTTGTAGATGAGACCGAGACATATGCACACACATGAGTGTTCATTATACCGGGCGTCGTCTATTGTCCGATGCTTATGAGCTTAAAATTTATAAGTCCCATTTCTTCTTTATTCCACTAATTGTATGATGCACTCATGGATGCCGCAGACAACACAGCGACGAAGGACGAGCGAACCGCAAAAGGCCAAGTTGTGCATGAAGCATGTGGTTCGGTGCAATTATGCCCATAGAAAGGTACCTGTACCTCTCCAAGTACTGACCCTGGTAGCATGGTTTCGAAGTGGTGACCTTGAAGCTGAGCCAATGTCAAAATGGAACTTCGCTTGTATAGCGACAAGTCTCGCCTTGTGTGTTATGCTATGATAAGCTGGTGCATGTCCATATGACTAGCTAACCCCTTGACCATGGGGAGTGACGACCTTTGACTTTGGAAAGGGTTTGATTCTCAGTAGCGTCAGAGATCACGTGATAGACATGAGATGACGTCTGCGTAAGACATGGTAATACCAAAACTAAGCAAAACACAGCTATTGTTCTTCAACCTTGGGTTAACCGCGTTTCACCACTGCTACATTTTGGTGACATTTTGCATAATTTCAGATATTTCACTGTCATCTGTAGAAACATATCTCATATCGCCTTAAGTGATAACACAATTCGTCTTATGCAAGCACTTGTACAAGCTTTTAGCAGTTGCGAGCAAGCAGTGACCTCGGAAAGTATTTGCTTGGTGATGACGTTGGTGGCACATGGTTGAAAAAAAAAAAAAAATTCGGCACTGCGCTTAAGTCTGCTTAAGGGCGAAGATGGCGAACACCATTTTACAGGACTGTTTCAGTAACTGCATCGGCATTATCATCCCTACTATCGTCATTATCATTATCGCTAGCTGCATCGTCCTTTTCATCTCTACTGTCATGATCACAATTGCTACTGTCATTATTATCACTACCAACTGAATGCTACGCAGTCGCGTCACTAGGGTCAGCTACACCTGGTGTGGTAGCGCGGCGCAACCCTCCCCTTCCCCCCCCCCCCCCCCCCCCCTTCTTCCCTACCCCTATCACAAAACCCTCACTTCTTTTGTCCTGATGACTTGCTTCGACGGGTGCAAGGGGTGGGGGATGAGCTCCATATAACGGACGAGCTCCAAGGCTGATAGTTCTACAAACCATCACATAAAAAGAACAGGATCACGTATTTATATCTGAAACAACAAGCCAAAAAGGAAGGTCGTGTCCATGGGCGTAGGCAGGATTTTATCTTGGGAGCGGCAAACCCTTTTCATGGCCGCGGAGAGGGAGGAAAGGGGGAGTGGAGGACATACTCTTCCAATCTTTTTGCCGTTAGGGTCGAAATAATCATTCCAGAATGTTTCTTGTCACCGATGCACGCCAGCGGCAAAATAAGGAAGCAAGATTAGAGGAGCCGGCTTAGGAAGAATTAGGAGGGGGGGGGGGGGATGAAGCTAGTTTTGCTTGGGGGGCGGGTCAGCTGTCCTTGTGCCCCTCCTTGCCGACCTCCATGGACGCGTCGAATTTTTATTTCTAAAGATCTAAAGAAAGGTGCACTTGTAAAGAAATAAGCAGAACAACTGGTTTTACGCAGTTTTTTTTTCCGGATCTCGGCCATAAAAAAGAAACACATATCAACCACCAGAAATGCAAACTTTGAGCGTCTAGAAACATCGGGACGATACGCGCACAAATAACAAAAAAGGAGTGAAGGGGCTGACCGATGCTGCCAGAATTATAGCGTGGTGGCAATGTGGGTATTTCGGAAACGTTTGACTCAGAGGAAAGAGCGAAAACCTTGGAAAGTAGTAGATGGGCTGACTTGTGGATCATGTTCTCACTGGTTCCACGAATTCAGCATAAGGATTATCCAATGTTTTCAACACGCATCAAACAACCGCTCTTAATTGTACCCGCTGCAATAACAAAGAATAAAGTAATCATGAACCAAAACAATGTCAGCCTATATGATCACGCTCGCAGGGATATGCGTAGAAATGAAAGTAGAAATGGCTAATAAAGGGCAATTTTTACGCATAGAAAAGACGGAACTGAAGTTAGGAAACAAACTAGCAATCATTTGAGGCATTTAGTGACCACAACACTAAACTAGAAGCTTGTAAAAGGAACAAGAGCATAATTAAGTCTGCTTCACATACGAAATAAGCATAAGACCGCTCGATGCATCCACTAAACGATCAAGAAGCGGTGCATATACAAAACTGGTCACACACCAGCCCGTGTTGTATGCGGCACGATGTTTTGACAGCTCTTCTGCTCTCAGTCTGTCGAAGAAGAAACATCCACAGTCGATTCCCGAGTAGTGTAAAATTCTGACATCTCTTCGAGTGAACGTCCCAAAGGCGCAGATGCCGCGTGCGGCTGCCTGTGCAAAAGTCGTTCAGTTTTCGAGAGTAGGATATCCAAATGGTGAATGGGTTCAGCCAAACAGCATCAGGTTATTACATACGCGATGCTCACGCTATGTTTTGTGCGTTTATTTTTAAGTACAGAATTAAATGATTAGTCTCGCGCTCGGGAACAGTCTGCGCCGCAGCTCACATGGACAACAATAGCACTCACGTGGATATAATTTAAATAAAGACCTTACTTGCAAGAGCAGGTCGGAAGCAGCTCATTTTAAATGAACAGAAAGATGAAGACGAATAAGAAATAATAGGCAGGAATTGTGGTCCACGGTGACGCGATGACGATTAGGCAAAGCTTAATTTTGCCGAGAGCAGAGAATTTGAATAAGAAAGTGTGAAGCCTTACCCACTGGGATCGATGCTGTTGTTTGCTTGTAGAAAGCGATCAGCAAATTTTTTGAGCTCGACACGGTCATGCAGGAAATTAGCGCCAAGCACACCGCTACTAAAATAGTTGGAGTGCCACCGGGCCACCACGATACAGGCCCACGATACCCCTGTATAGGACCAGCGACTGTGCGCTCTTTTGGCATTGAAGCTGAAGCGCAATCCCAAGCCGCCTTAGCCGCAATCTTAGGATGATTTAAGCGGAAATCGAGGCGTACATCAAAGACCACCATTCAAAACAGTGGATGCAGACCTGTGAAGAAAAAAACAGATCAACCAATTATAGCAGCGCATGGCTGATTCTATGGGCTCTTCTCGGACGACATAAAACTACAGATGATGGTGCACACGTAGCGCTCAGGGAGGGCGTTAAACTTGCAGAACTAGCCGGTAAGGAAGCAGGCATCATGTTTCCCCAATCACAGAGTTCGGACCTATTTAAGGCATTAGTTAAAGGAGAGCGAGGACGCCTGCCAACCGAGTAGCAAAATGCATGTCCGGAAATGAGTATCCGCAATCAGAGCTGTAGACATCAGCGATTAAACCTGGCGTGTCATGCCTGCAAAGGCAAAACCTAATTATCCCTCAGACTTTTTCTCGCACCTCTACTAAACAAAAAAATTTGCTGCATCTCTCTGTGAATTTAGTTATTTATTTGGCCTTGCCCACATTAGCTGCACTTATTCCGCCCTGTTTTCTTAAAGTAGTATAGATACTCAGTTTACAGGTCCGTGTTCTTTGTAATAATGCGCAAGACATTAATGTACATGGATTACGATGTGATATTTGCCTACATCTGCTAAATAATTTATAATCAGTTTTTTTTTCTCGTGTGTTCGGTTTCAACAGCCGAGGGATGACTGTTAAATCTGGGTCACGTAAGGAGTGTAACGGTGGTAATTACCACAACGTTAAAGCCAGCCAGGGCCAAAAACAAGAATCACAGCAGGTGAAGAAGTGGTGAAAATATATCGCTCTTCTTTTATCCCTCCCGTGGCATACATAGATATCGATTCCCTGCTGAACACGAAAATGAAACCGCTGAGAAAAAAAATAATATTTACAGAGTATTGACCGCTCGTAGGCAGTAACAACGTACTGATCTAATGTAATTTCTTACGCATCATTAATAAGAAGAAACCTACAACCAAAGCTTGTTGTCTATCCTCCTTTATTGAAGTTTCATTTATTGTATTCAACAGGTTATAGACTAAAACACGATCGCGAAGCAGGTCCCAAAGCCAAGGACTGCGGACCTAGCTTTTTTAACGAAACATTTTACGCACATACTTTTGTATTGTCCCTTTCACACAATTCATCCTTGAAATTCTTTAAGGGGCTTCTTGACAAATTAGGAACTGGACGCCTGGCCTATCAATTTTGTCTTCACCGGCAATACGAGCTCAAGAAACCCGTATGTGCCTCCCATGCCTGTGGATGGTTTTTACGACGACTTCTTTAGGGATTTTTCCGCGCGAACTTTTAGACCAAGAGGAAGGAAGGAAACTAAAGGGAGGAAAAATGAGTTTTCTGCCTTAGAGGGCATTGCACTCTCCCTGACGGATCTTGTCGTTTCCTTCACAATGAGACAGCAAATGCTCTGACGTCGTCCCTTTGTCCGTATGGCCGCAACCTGAGCTCCTGTGATCAACTCACTTCGCTGCTCAGAATGGTCTCTTTTCTTCCGGTCGATTGCGCAGCGCAGAACGGTCCTTTGAACTTCTGCTGCCATTTCGACACCCGTCTGTGTCATTTGATCATCAGTCCCGCTGCTCATTGCATTTTGCAACGCGACCCACAGCCAGCTTTACGGCCGTGAAAAAGTTCATTCTCCTTTTTAAAACTGTAAGTCTAGAGTGGGAGTTGGAGCACTCGTAAATGTTAATCGGAGCTTGGTAAAGTACAAAAAAGAAACAACTACAAAAGGTCGGATGTAATGTGCTTAAGACAAGGTGCATGTTTGGTTTTTGTTTCTTCTTGGTTTTCCTTTCTCCCGCGGGTTAGGAAAGTAAGTCCCGGAGCTTTCTGGCAATATCAGGAGGAAGCGTAGAAACAACCTGCTCGTTCCTGAAGCTACACAGTAGAGGTTGAACTGCGCCTCAATCTGGAAAAACCAGACTTGCGAGTTCTGGGGCCAAAAGGGGGGAAGGCGAAGCTGCAGCGACGACAAGTCCTGCGGTTGCGAGTCCTGCTCCGTTCTGGTATTGCCTTGATCAATCATCGTGTTGCTAGTCCTAGGTCACAACTTGTAGGCCTAAGGCCTCAGGAGCGAAGGACGAGAAAGCTGACATCGATCTAGGCCAGAACAGAACAGCCAGCTGTGGCTTCATGTGTCACCGCCAGCCGCCATCTTTATTTTTTTCGTACAGCAGCCGTGCGTTGGCCGCTTCCTTGGCGCTGCCAGATGAAAGCGCTACAGTCACCATGATTAGGCCTTCAGCAGCCTGTTATGTTCTTTGTAGTTTTTCGCTATTAATGTGTCCAGAGGGCGTCTCTATGAACCACCGGTTAGAAAAGACGAAGGAATAGCGTCCAGCGCAGTAGTAACAATACCAGCACTGTTAGCAAAATGCGATGTTTGTCTCAAGCGTAAAAACGAAAATGAAAAAAAAAAATAGCAGCATCAATATTTTAAACCGTTACAGTGCCAAAGCATGAGCAACTGCAATTTTAGATGCATATGTGGCGCAAACTAGAGGCCACCGCGTCAAATGGCGGAGGTTTAACCATGGCCTCCGAGATCAGTTTCGATGCAGCTGGATTGTAAAGGCTATGGGTTTATGGAGCCATCTGGTAACCACTCTGTCAAATGGCTTATGTTTACCCTAAGTAAAGATATATTTAATCAATAAAAGCACGCGCCGATTCATCAGGGTGGTTAAGATGCTCGGTTACTGAAGAGGACATAGGTTTAAACCCGACTTGTTCTAATCTCTAAGGAGGAGGAGGAAAAAACTTTATTAAAAAAAAATGTAAACACTCCCAGGAGGACCTCTTAGTCCAGGAGCCCTCTAGCTGTTCCTTCTAGCTTAGCCCGCTCGACCAGCCGTAACTGATCTGCAGGTTGCGTGGCTAGAAGGGCAGCCTCCCAGGAGGAGGGGGTGGGGTGTTTGACGGGAGGAACGCGGATTGGATGTGGGCATTCCCATAAGTAATGGTAGAGGGTTAGTGGGGTGGCGTTGCATGTGGTGCAGTACGGTGGGAAGTCCGTGGGGTGAAATATGTGGGCAAATTGAGGAGATGGAAACGAATGTGTTTGGAGTTGTCGCCAGTACGTGCTGTCGATGTGAGAAAGCGTGGGATGTGGTGGCGGGAACGTGGCACGGCAGCGACGATAGTACTGAACAATTGTAGCGTAGTCAAGAGGTTCGATGGTGGTGTATAATGAAGGTTTGGGGAGGACATCCACCGGCGCCCGGAAGCTTAGTTCTCGGGCAAACGCATGAGCGCGCTCATTTCCGAGGATGTCCTCATGCCCAGGAACCCATGTGATGGTGATGGTATCGGGAGGGGTAGGTAGAGTAGATAATATTTTAGCAGATGAGTGTGGGAGGGTTCCTCGCAGTAGATATCTGTATGCTGTTTGGGAGTCTGTGCATATTGTGGTGTGCTGAGTCTGCAACTGACTGATGTGTGCAATTGCAAGTGTAATGGCCAAGCATTCGGCCTCGGCGATGCTAGTGCAGTGGATGGAGGCGGCATTGAATGTTGAGCGGCGAATGTCCGTGAATACAGCAGTGCAGATGTGAGGAATGTCCGGATTGTGTGAAGCATCCGTGTAGATGATGTCTTGGCGTGTGGAGTGCTTTTAAGGAGAAAGCCTTTCTAGGCTCATGGAACGAGATCTCGTGCGCGAGAGTTGTGCGCGAGATGTGCGCAGGATCCGTGCGTCGGATCTGTGCATGGTATCTGTGTATCGGACCTGATGCTTTGAGTATCATTTGTCAATCATCGTAATGGCGTCATTAGAAAAATAAGAATCCTGTCTACACTAGGAATCGAACCTCTATTCCTCGGATCCTCATCCGGGTGCTTTCACCAACTGCGCTACACCCGGGATTGTGAAGCGCACATCACAATTCGCCTTGTCTACCGTGAGCATGATAGTAGCGATGACAATGACGCTGCAATGAGGGATAATGACAATGATGACAGTAGCAATGATAATGACGGTACATTAAGTTGACAGTGATAATGTAAGCAAACGTGATGCCCCATGTGAAGCAGCAACGCCTTTCGCATTTCTGCAGTGTGGATTTTACAGTGCTCTCGGAATGTTTTTGAGTCGCGGGTTGGGGCTGCAATGCCAGACTTAGTTTTAACCACCCGTGCTAGCCCACGTGGCTGTGATATTGCAAAACAGCTTAGCCAATCAGAGCGGTGGCACAAACAATATTAGGCAAGGTTCTTGGTTAGTGATCGTGAGCGCCTGTCCAAGCCTATTTCCTTCTGAAGATCGTCAGCCCACGAGTGCTTTTGCACTAAGAAATACTTTGCCGGCAGTGCATTTTGAACTCCGGTCAAGAAAAGCAGAACATCTTCGCTGGCCACTACATTAGACAGCAGTGCCATCTAGGTAGGCGCCTTCTTCACGTGCTAGCTGCCAGTCTTCCATCCATCGCTTTGTACGAAATAGTCTTCATTGTCTTCATCTTCCCGGCCAAATTTCCGCTAAAGACCTGGGTAGGTGCTGTTCAGTGTGAATGTGCGGCTGTTTATGACCTTCAGTGACCTATGAGGTGCTGGACATTGGTATCGCACGCATGAGTTTCTACCTCGAAAACCCTGTCTTACTGCCCGTTTTCATAGTTATAGACCTTGAGCGAACCCGCAATATTGTGCAGCCTATAGATACACGTGTCGGGACTGTTTAAGTCTTCTTTCGTTCGAATTGTGTGATGAAGTTTATCGCCGTTCTTGAGTACGAGAACAGCAGTGAGTAAGAAGACGGTGCAGTGGGAGTGGATGGGTCGATGGATGGATGGATCGGATTAGCAGACCAAATCAATACTAAACAAGGGCAAGTGGTGCTACTGCACAATATCTTGGTTGACCTGTTCCTAAATCGCCTGTCCATCTTTTCTGTCCTTCTAAAGAGAGGAGCCAGCTTTTGGTATTTGGTAGCCCTCTGCGTCGGTGTTCCTGATTTAGCAGTCTCTACCTCCGAGCATTAGTTTTGTATTTCCTTTTCGAGCATGCTTTCATTTCAAATTTCCAATGCCCCGCCGTGGTGGTGCAATGGTTAAGACGCTCAGCTACTGTATCGAAAGATGCGGGATCGAATTCTGGCCGTGGCGGCCGCTTTTCGATGGAGGCGAAAAGCAAGGCGACCGTGTGCTGTGCGATGTTAGGGCACGTTAAAGAACCCCAGTTGATCGAAACTTCTGGAGCCCTCCACTACAGCGTCTCTCATAGCCTGAGTCGCTTTGGGATGTTAAACCGCACAAACGAGATCAAACCAAACCAAATCACCACTGTCTTAGCTCCGCTGGTAACTAGGACTTCGTTTATATTTTACGCTGTCTGCAGCAAAATTCAAAGCGATGCGGATCAGATTTTAGCTCTTACCTTGTTGGACGCCAAGCCGATAGAGGCCAAATGTGATCGATCGCGATGGCATGATTTAATAACGGTTGCTGGCCTGTGGTAAGCTCTGCGCCTGCGCCACTGTCTGCTTCTTTACCTTCCTCGTCCTCTTACGGACGACACAGCCAACTGGTGATAAGAACCGGCTTCCTACAATGTAGCACAAGCAAAAAAGAAGCTGTGTTCGCGGATGCAAACAAGCTAGAAACCTTTTCTGCTCGACAGCTTCGCCCGTTCATTTTGAGAAACGCTTGCGTAGCGCCAATGGATGCCGGAGCCAATAAGAGATTTCTTGTTCTGTATATTTAAACGTCTACCGCGCTTATAAAAGCCGCAGCAAATATATAGAAGCCGACCGCACAGACTTTCCTCTCGCTCCCCGAAAATACCGCCCCTGTTTCCTGCCAGACACTGAAGAAGACTGGAGAGGAGTGTGGTGCGAGGTACGGCAAGAGAGAGAAAGTCTCTGGATAAGGGCAAGCTTGGAGACTAAGTGCAATTTCTATCT
>JAJIZL010060881.1:0-13367 GCA_023969395.1 Amblyomma maculatum
TAGATAACGTCGCAAACAGCTACCAGCACGGGCTGGAACATTGTGGAAAGACACCCGAGTGGCCGGAACCTTCGAGACAGATCTCTGTGCATCTTGCGCTACAACAAAACTGATAAAGGTGTGACTTGCGACATCGAGCATTAACAAGCAAAGATTACGGAACTGATACGCGGTCCAGAATCAGAGTGATAAGCCTGTATGCCGGCGGCTGTTAAAAAACAACAAATACTGTTTTGAAGGTTTCGCGGCAATATACTGCGCCTTTCCCTTCCTGTAATGTAGGTCCAACGAACGCCGATAAGGGGCAAACGATGAGAGGCAAATAATAGGAGAGAAAGGGCAGGCTTGCGCGATTCTCCTTTTAAAGAACTTTTAATCAAGCCTCTAATTTTTCTCGGAACGAACTTCTCTCGAGCGCCTCCTTTCAGATAAAAAAAAAGTGTGCGAAGTATTGTATGATTTGAGAAAAAGCTGATAAGGTCTCCACAAGTGAAATACGTGAATTGTTCTGCAATACTTTAAAATTTGCCCACTACTCTACACAGGCTTCATTGCTTGACGTTCAGGCACCTGCATACTTTTTGGTTGGCGAGGTTAGCAGTGTTCGCGTACCACGTATTCTAGAGCGGTAGCTGTTATATGGAGACAATTACAGTCTGATTCATACCCAAACCTACATACTAACAAAATTCACCCTACTATATAGACCGGCACCGTGTTTACAAACAAAGAAGGCGCTCGCGGCGTTGCAGTCGATTTGGGGTGAAAAATAGGGTTAGCGCCCATAGGAATACATGGAACCGAAATATCTCTAAGCAGTTTTCTCATTTCACAGGGCACCTGTGATGTCGTTATTCGGTACAAATCAACCATGAACATCCTAAAACAGATCGTCAAAATATGAAATCTCATTACCGAGGCGAAGTATTTTTAAACCACCGCGAAACATGTTGGGGTGCGAGTTGGGAGGGCAACCCATAGAAATACATGTAAAACACAACTCACCGGAACATTTTTCTCATTTCGCAGAGCATGTGGTGGCCGGTCGTTAAGTGTTGACCAGCGCTTTGAAGAATAAAGTATGGTTGTTGTTGTTGTTGTGGCTGTAGGAAGAAGGAAAAGAAAATGCACGGGCCTGCTGCTGGCTCTGTAGCTGAGCCACCTCCGCTGCCTCGTGCAGACAGAAGAGAAAATAGAAAGAAAAGGAAGAGGGAAAGAAAGACGCGCGCCGCAACAACAGCCGTCGTCCACCACCGAAGCGGTGGCGGGTGCAATGACGACCTACAACAGATAAAAATTTGGTGGCAGGCTAACCCCCGCCGCAAGCGGCGGTGACCCACCTGCCCCAGCCCCATCAGAGGAGGTAAAGTATGGTGCGTCCTTACAGAGACAGTCTACTTTTAAAACACCCCGAATAACCTGCGTTATGAATCCAGACACCGCCAAAAGGCAAGCTGGGAGTAGCGAATCGCACAGTTTTGCTTACAGTCTGATATGCTGCCGTATAGACCAACACCGATTTGTGACGTAAGCACGATGCGGTGGCGCTTCTATCACCAGCGTGGTCCGACTGGGGGTGAAAAATAGGCTTAGTGCCCATAGGAATACAAGGAAGCGAAATATTCCAAAGCGGTTTTCTAATTTCACGGGTCATCTGTGATGTCGTTATTCGGTATAGAGCAACCATGAACATCCGAGAATAGATCACGAAAGTATGAAATCTCATTAACGAGGCGAAGTATTTTTAAAACACCGCGAAACGTATGCGGGTGCGAGTTGGGAGGGCGACCCATAGAAACACATGCAAACACAACTTATACCGCAACAATTTACTCGGTTCAGCAGCGTTGAACCCTTCTCAGCTTCATAATACTGTCGCACCAGTGATACGTGCTAGGCAGAATTTCATTTAAAAAGCAGTTGTCAAACGCCATACGACAATATGAACCGAACGAGATTCGCGCATTGCAGCAGACGACAGCGTAGCTGGCGATACCCACCGCCGCCCTGACATTATGTTGCATGACACACTACATTCCCTTGCAAGTACTGCAAGTCTGACGACTTGCGGGACAGTTCACAGCACGATAAACTGACCGCGCACAGTTGCAGACGGCAATGCGCCACCGGCGCTGTCGCTAGCAGACGCTCCGGAGCTGGAGGCGGCAGCGTTGGGTATCGCCAGCTACGCTGTCGTCTGCTGCAATGCGCGAATCTCGTTCGGTTCATATTGTCGTATGGCGTTTGACAACTACTTTTTAAATGTAATTCAGTCTAGCACGTATCACTGGAGCGACAGTATTATCAAGCTTATTTACCCTATGCGGCAGCATATCAGACTGTAAGCAAAACTGCGCGATTCGCTACACCCAGCTTGCCTTTTGGCAGTGTCTGGATTCATAACCCAGGTCATTCGGGGAGTTTTAAGAGTAGACTGCCTCTGTAATGACGCACCATACTTTATCACACACTTCTTCAAAGCGCTGGTCAACGTTTAACGACCGGCCACCACTTCTGATGCTCTGTGAAATGAGAAAAATGTTCCGATAAGTTGTGTTTAAATGTACTTCTACGGGTCGCCCTCCCAACTTGCACCACCATACGTTTCGCGGTATTTTAAAAATACTTCGCCTCGTTAATGAGATTTCATACTTTCGTCATCTGTTCTAGGATGTTCATAGTTACTTTGTACTGAATAACGACATCACAGGTACCCTGTGAAATGAGAAAACTGCTTAGAAATATTTCGGTTACATGTATTCCTATGGGCGCTAACCCTATTTTTCACCCCCAGTCGGCTGCGACGCCGCGAGCGCCCCCTTTGTTTGTAAACACGGTGTTGGTCTATAAGGTAAATAAGCTTCATAATACTGTCGCACCAGTGATACGTGCTAGGCAGAATTTCATTTAAAAAGCAGTTGTCAAACGCCATACGACAATATGAACCGAACGAGATTCGCGCATTGCAGCAGACGACAGCGTAGCTGGCGATACCCACCGCCGCCGCCTCCAGCTCCAGAGCGTCTGCTAGCGGCAGCGGGTGGTGCAGTCGTCTGCAACTGTGCGCGGTCAGTTTATCGTGCTGTGAGCGGTCCCGCAAGTCGTAAGACTTGCATTACTTGCAAGAGAATGTAGTGTGCCATGCAACATGACGTCGGGGCGTCGTACAAGACGTTCACCAAAAAATGAGAAGGGTTCAACGCTGCTGAACCGAGCAAAATGTTGCGGTAAGTTGTGTTTACATGTGTATGGATCGCCCTCTCAACTCGCACCCCGATACGTTTCGCAGTGTTTTAAAAATACTTCGCCTCGGTAATGAGATTTCACACTTCCACGATCTATTCCAGGGCGTTCATGGTTGCTGTGTACCGAATAACGAAATCACAGATGACTCGTGAAATTAGAAAATGCTTTGTATTATTTCGCTTCTATGTATTCCTATGAGCGCTAAGCCTATTTTTCACCCCCAGTTACTGTATCCCAGTCGGACCACGCTGGCGATAGAAGCGCCACCGCATCGTGCTTACGTCACAGATCGGTGTTGGTCTATACGCGTACAGATGTCCGTGGTGCGATGAAAAACATCACATGGGCCTGTCAAAACATAGATGTGGTCCCCAAAATTCGAAACCTGAGTGCGGAGCAATGGGAGACTGCTGTCCAGCGACCGCTGCGAAGATCACCAAGGTCTGGTAAAGCGAGCCCAACGGGCGGCAGTAGCCAGCGGAGCCCTGGACTGAGGGCAACCGACCATTGTGCAGAAGTGGACGAGGTCGACGGAGAAGACTCTTGTGGATTCAACAAACAGACATCTCTGAAGACGTCTCAAAAAGTAATATAGGGCTAAATAAAGTATTTCCTTCCTTCCTTCCTTCTTGTAACATTCCGAGTAAATAAGCTGAATTAGAACAGTACTAATACACATTTGAGGAAATTACTGCTGGCCGAAATGACGACGTTAACATCAGTACGCCGTCCAGTCTTCTTGAGGCGGTGTGACACGTTGTGTATGTACGAACGTCGGCAGCGTGACACCAATGGAAACGAGTACAGATAGGAGGGCCCTTATATAAGCCCAGATGAATTAATGTCATTTTAAGAAACCTGGTGATGGATGGATGACAACTTTTATTGTCCACCTTAAATAGAGGCCCCTTACTCCCCACCCCCGGCACACAGACATAGGGGAGCTGGAGCCTCCGCGACTAAAAGCTAACAAAACATCACATGGTGGCGTCATCGGCCATGACGTCATGAACAGATGAGACATCATGATGTCACATCCGGCAATGCCTAATAACCAGAAGTGATAATGGCGTCACATTCGGTCATGACGCCATGACTGGTGATGATGTCACCAGGAGATTCACGCATATACAAAGCTGTCCCCAGCGGGCGTTCAATCCAGGCGTCCCGGGTTTGACGTCACGATGACGTCACATCCGGAAATGGCGTCACGATCGATGACGTCATCATGCGTCATAGTCATCTGTTATTACTCATGACTCAAGAAGTAGTTAATTACTAGTCAATCATTAGTACTGGTTAGTGAATTAGCCTGGTTGGGTAATTGACTAAGTAAACCCAAACTCACTTTGGGTACTACCACACCAACCCTCTAATTAGATAAGCAATTACTCGCCTAAGCACAATTGGTCTCGTTTGAAATTCGCGGCTGTGACGTCACACCTCGATCGACCAACTGAAAAGCGGGAAAAGCGAGACATTTTGGTCGACACATTCCTGCTGACATTGATGAGCCATTAAAGGCCTTAATATAAGCACTCGCGTTTCACAATAAGTTTGTAGACACCATGTGTAACTACGGATATCTTCTAGAGCACTATACTACGGCGGTCTCGCACTGCGCATGCCGGGCGTTCGTACGGTGCCTTTCATTTGGCACCTCCCGGAACAACAACAACAACAACAACCACACAGCATACAGAAGCAGGCGCAGTACAGCAGGTGGTAACAACTTTTATTGCCACGAAATGAAAGGAATTATTTCGGGCTGGGGCGAGTCTAGGGTGGCCTCCAGTCGGGAGCGACCTCTTGAGCTCGCGTGACGAGGGCCAGTTGCGTAGTTTTCCTTGGGCTGGCCAACAGCTTGTCCCATTCCTCCGCTGAGGGAGCTGGCAAGAGTGTCTTTGGAGGGGGATTGCTGGCGCATTCCCACAGTATATGGTCTTGAGTGGCCTGCGTCCCGTCACCGCAGTGCCGGCATGCAGGGTTGAATTCTCCGTTTGTAATTAACGATAGTCGGTAGGGGCTAAGAATGGCCTTTGTTTGTAGGCGTCTGAGTGTCGTGGCTTGCGCCCGGTCGAGGTCGGGGTGAGGGGCGGGGTACGTGCATCTTAGCTCGCGATAAAAGTTTGTTACCTCCGCGTATGTGCGCGGTGCCTCCACAGGCGCGTCCGTTCCCGATAGATCTCCCGTCTCCCGGTTGGTTAAGCCTCGGGCTAGACGGTCGACCCCTTCGTTTCCGGAGTTACCCGCGTGAGCCGGAACCCATACGAGATTGATGTTGTGATTGAGAGATCGGTTGCGCAGAATTCGCGCCGCGAGTGCGCTTACAGAATTTTTTGGCGAAATTTTGAACGGCGCTTTTTGAGTCGCTTAGAATAGTTTTGGTGTGGGGATCCGCGATGGCCAGTGCGATAGCTACTTCCTCTGCCTCGCATATGGAGCTAGCATGAAATGTTATAGCGTTAATGAAGGTTGACTTTGGAGTGGCCATACATGCCACGTATGCTCCGTTTTTGATGTGCTGAGCTGCATCCACGTAGTACACTGCTTGTGGATCGTCCTCGTACTGTTTCTCAAGGGTCTGTGCCCTTGTCTTCCTGCGGGCATCATGTCTACCTGGTAGCATGTTTTTGGCTATTGGTTTAACAACTAGTCTACTAGTTATGTCAGCCGATAAATGGGATGTTGCGCACACCTCCTCAGTGGGGTGGATGTGGAGCTTGTCGAGAATTACGCGTCCCGCAAGGCTGCGTGACAGGCGGGTCACTTGTGCTGTCTTATGGGCTTCAATTAGTTCAGATAGTGTGTTAAAAATTCCTAACTGCAGTAGTCGATCTGAGTTAGCGTATACTGGTAAGCTAAGGGCCGCTTTGTATGCTGTTCTAATTATGCTATTAAGTGCATGTTCGTCCCTACGACGCAGATGATAGTACGGGCAAGCGTACATGATTCTGCTTATCATAAAGGCTTGGATAATCCTGCACAGGTCGGCTTCTCTCATACCCCTGCGACGTGTGGCAATGCGTCTCACCAGCCCACCTATCTGGTGCGCCGTGACGCGTAGCCGGCGTATAGCTTCTGTGTTCTGCGTATTATTCTGAATCAACATTCCGAGAACTCTGATCGTGGCTACCGGGGGTATCGGATGGTTGTCAATGTGTAACTGGATAGGTTCTCGAGAATCTGGCTTTACCTGTGAAGCTTGTTTGTTCCTTATAACTAATAGTTCTGATTTAGCCGGTGAACAGGTAAGGCCGTTTTCCTGCACATAAGACTGTACCGTGTCGATAGCTCGTTGTAATGAATCTGTAATATCTCCATCGGACAGTACAGCAGGCATCAGCGGCATTAGCGGCATTTCAAATTGGTTTACAAGAAAGAAAAAGGCGCAGTATCTGTCACGATTCTCAGTGTACTCCTTCTCCGAGCCATAAGGAAAAGAAGGAAGGTGGGAGTGAAAAAAGAATGAGGTGCGAGGGCTTCGGAACACTCGGCAATAGCGGCTTTCGCCCTATCGCAGTTTTGTGATCCAAAATGACCTCTACAATTTTGTTTTCTTTGTATTCAGCCTAGAAAAACTCATTAGGAGGTTAAACCAGCGCTAAAGTTGCAAACGGGACAAGACGGTCTAGTGACGCGGGTTTCATCGTTTCTGCCTCGCCTTGCGCCTTAGTCTTACGGCATGTGGTTGAGAGGCCATATCAGCATTGAAAGGCTTTATAACGCAATCTAAGTCTACCACTTTCCAAGCACTTCGTACACTATAGTACGTGGTTTTTTAGACGTGGGATACTGGCACTTGAGTGCGGGTTGTGTGAAGGATTTTCGAAGAGCGCAATACTTTTTCTAGTTTAAACGACTTAAACACAACGCTCACAGAGAAATTAGAGGTAAATACACTTCATAACAATAAGCGAAAAGTCGGGACCAGGAAAATCGAGCAAAATGGAAGTCTGCACGGGCCGCATTCTATAATAATCCTTTATTCATATCCTGTTTCACTCGGCCGAACATCAGCATGGCGGCAGCATCAGAGCAACGTAGAAAGCGGGCAATATCATAGAAATCACAAGACAGCGGTTCTTTGTCAAAGAACTCCTGACTCGTTCACTTTCCATGCATGGATGTTTCCAGAAGATAAAATGTGGGCGAAATGAAAAATTAATCCTTTTTAGAATATGACCCCAGTTTCGTAATTTATTGCTCTTATGTGGATGAAAAGATGCTGATGATATTATGCTTTTTGGCAACTTATTCCTTACGCCTAGTTTGTTGACGTTTGATTTGTTTAGAAACTCTGTACCGGCCGCATTTCAGCTCACGTTTCCGAAAACCCTATGTACAGGGGGCTCGAAATAAAGAAAGGAACTATCAGTGACTGTGGACATAATGAATCATATCCGTAATTATTATTTAGTTAACCCGATTTAGCAGTGGGCGTCGATGCAGAGTTCGACGCCACAGACAAGAAAAGCCATATCAGTTTTGGAAACTAAGAACCTCTCATTTTCCAAAGCTCTGAAGCTCCAAGGAATCCGGCACTGTTTTTTTTTTTTTTCGTACACTAGATTCGCATCCTGATGACGTGTTGATGTGACTACAGCGAAAATTCGAACTGCTTGCGCCGAATCATGGGGTTTCTTTTGGTCCTTCGCTTTGAAAAAAATAGCCACCGTGCAGCTTGCAATAACTATCAATAATTGTTGCAATAATTGCAATTGCAATAATTATCAACAACAAAAGCTTAAGTGACGTAGGTGCCCGGAAAAACAAATTATTCCAGCGCAATAATACGGTCTCATCTTCTATATGAAGGTGTGAAGGGGTGTACGTGCTCCTTCCTCTGACGACAAATCAGGCGACTGGGTATATAGTGAGGTAAACCTACAATACCGAGCTTACTGCGTAATTAGCGAATTACTAGGTCTCCTGTCATCGGTCAGTCAGTTCCCAACGAGAGGAGCAGGCAAATAGCGGAAGGGTGGAAGGTGGAAGTGAGAACACAGATGGAATTGAAATGAATTAGCTTGAAATTAAATCCGTTTCATTGATGAAATGTTTTCCATGTGTTCTCACAGTAAATTACGTCCGCTGCAGTCACGCGCATATTTTTGAAACTTTTCTTAACCTCAGTTTAAGGGCAGACGCAATAGCGCCTTTAACACCGCCTTTTCATACCGCGTATTTCTTGGTTTTGTGGGGGGGGGGGGGGGGGGGGGGGGAGGGGGTGGAGGAGGGCGCAGTATCTCACGTTTCAGCGGACAACTGCGCTTACAACCCACGGCATACGATTGGAGACACATATCGTCGGTTCGAATCCCTCTCCCAAACATAGTCTCAAACCTAAGTAGCCGATGAATGCTTAAGGGGAACCGAAATGCTATGACGCCACACTGAACTCTGCGCAACAAACTGCTGCGCCAAAGTTTTGATACGAAATCACATGCGCAGTTTTTTCCGACATTTTTAAAGCGATATTTCAATCCTGAGGTAGGGCTGGACTTTTCGGTCGAACGATTCAATTGTACGCTATTGCGTAAAATAAAGTATCCGTACTTCGATAGTATTTTGGGCACAGTTAAAGTGAATAGTGGTAGACGTTGGTCGCAACGAGTACTTTCCTGTTGTATTCTTTTCGAAGGACAGGCATAGGTGCAGTTTGTTGACCTATGACGAAAGCGGAGAACAGACAACAGTAACAGTGCTGCAAATGCAAATGGGATTGAGAACGCAATCGACTGGGCCTTGAGGTGTAGAAAATTTATTGCCTGCGGTGGCTACTACTGATGAAGAGCGAGGATTACGAAGCCTCGTTCTTGTGTCGTACTCCGAATTTGCTTTGTTTTCAGAAGTGTCGTTACCTCCCTGACCTCGAGTCATTTGATTGGTTGGAGCACAGGAACTGGACATCCCTACAACTTCCGGTTTTGGCGTTTCCACAAATCAAGACTCGAGGTCAGGTAGATAACGACACCCTGAAAACAAAGCAAACTCGGAACAGGACCGTGAAAATGGCGTCACCGGAAGCCCCGCGCAAGGAGGAGGAAAGCCTTACTGCTGGTGAGCAGGACCGAGACGAACATGGCGTGCAGGATGGTGAGGCTGTTGAAGTTGAGCAGCACAACGAAGACGAGCAGCGGGTCCGAGTAGCTGAGCACAGGGTTGGAGCCGAACACGTAGAGGAAGAGCATGCAGACGCAGCTCAGCAGCACAGTGGTGAACGACGAGCTTAGGAAGTGGCTGCCCCAGTACACCAGCTCACTGGTGCCGGCTATGCTCAGCAGCTCCTGCACATTATTTATAGTTCCCTGGCGGTCATCGATACAACATTTATGGAGCTGAACACTGTTTGATAACATACATCAGAGCAACAATCAAGACCTGATTGTTCCACTCTGGCTTTGAGCTGCGCCACTGGTTCGTGCGTATGGACTGCAAAGCGGTGCTGCGGTGTCGCAGGTTCAGAACGCCACTTGTTTTAAGGTGTTTTCCCCGTGCTAACTAATACGTACCCATGCCATTGATTTATAAGCACGCCATCTGGGCAATAAGCTTTCAGTGAGCGTGAAGCCGGTGCGAAAATTGCCTGGAAGCGTTGGGCTCCACAAGGCCGTCATTTAGGCAGAGTCTGAGGCTCCTCGAGGACAGATTCTTGCGACAGCAGCTCTTCTAGAGAGAACTACCGAGGTTTGTTAATTCGGTCAATTAGGAGTGAAGTGCCGAAAATTAACTGACCTAAGTAACAAGTAAACCGCTGAAAATAAGAACTGATCTAAGTAACGCCAAAACGAGGTCTACACCCATAACATGTGCCATCACTTTAATGAGGAACGGCACATGAAATACATTTCACGTACCCTCTATCACCTAGCTACGGTAATGGGGGAAGCCGCTGTCATTTATTTCAGAAATGTTAAAGTGGCAGAACTCGGGAAGAGCAGAGGGCAGAAGGCATAGCGAAAGAATTGCAGTACATATGTATAGAGAGCCAAGCACATTCAGCGCTGTTGCTACACGTCCGCTTTCTTCCTGAGCACCAAAAGCGTATCGTTTCTCGCAAAAAGTATTGCGCGCGTATACGAAGGCGGGCTATGTCGAGACGTAGCGTTTGTTCACGGTTCGTCGACTTGCGGATTGCAGCTCACGGACAATAGGCGACCGGTGATGCAGCGATCGAAGAAAGCCTCTCGCCGGTGTCGCTGAACAATGACGATGCCCTTGTGAAGTAACGAGTCCATTTTGCATAGGGAACCCCACTTCATCATCAAGTCAGCTCATCACTTCTATAGAATGAGAAGGCTCATATTGCGATTTTCGTTTTATCTCTCATAACGCGTGATGATTATCAAATTCATTTAGTTCCTGTATCTAGGCGGTTCTCACTGCATTCGGGAAGCTGATATATATTCGATTCCTCTTTGGTTTCTCGCAATGAAGAAGCGGATATCCAGCATTCTGCACAGCTGTTGCGCAAAGGAACTGAAAATGTACTTTGCTTTGTAGTAAATTAGAGGTGAAGTCTGAAACATGGCTCCTAAACGGGTTACGTCAAATGTACACATTATCTAAACGGGCTGATCTATATGAAGCATTAGATAATTTGGCAGCGTGGTATCTTGAGACAAATGGAGTACTGAAAGGCATTGATGTGGGCAGTTTCAGTCTGTTGACTGCCGCAGAGTCACCCATGATATTACTGACTATAATACCCAGTTATAATCAATTATAGGTCATTTGGATGTCCAGAGTGCATTGCTCTCAACACGGTGGCATTGCAACGGTGGCCTGCCGCGGCATTTCTGAGCGGGGAGACATAACATAAAATGAAATGAAAATTTTCATGTTATTGCTCCGTTGATGTTTCGCGAGTTGTGCAAATTTTTTAGATTCGACATACCTCGTAAAGAACATATAGGCATTCGCCAAAATGCGCAAATAGTTACCGGTTGTGTTTCTCTCTTTTCGATAAGAATGTGCAGGCCCCTGAACACAGGGCTGTTACTTGGACCTCATCACACAAAATTATATCCTTCACGTCGTGTACATGGCCTGCTCAAAAAGCTTCGTTCCTTTCTTAATATTTGCGCCTATAATTTTTTTCAACTCCATTAACAGCTACAAATACCGCCTCTACATTCAGTGGTACACCGCTAGCAGACGACATCCCTAAGAGACGCTTAGGGAGCCTTCATGACAGGGACGAGGAACCAGCCGCGTGGGGCGCTGAACGCAGCCTGGTGGCGGCGCCTAGTGTGTGCAGAATGCCTATAGCACAATATAGCACAACTGTGAAAAAAATAGAGGACGCTTAGGCTTCGTCTTTAGCAGTTCAACGGGATAACATTATCGGGCCCCGTTCGCATCGCTTTCACATGCTCTTCGCCGAGCAAGAACAGACGATGCGCCATCGGCGCTCGCAGAAGATTACTCATACGAGCGGCCTGCGCTAGAAAAAGGCACTGCCGGTGCCGCATCCATTGCACACACGCTCCAGAATGCTCCAGATGCACATCCGTCTATATCGCTTGCTTTTTTCTACGATTCCTCCATCTGTAGTGTTAGATGGGAAATAAACTTTGACTTTGACTTCGTACGATGCATCGATGGATGACGTCAGCTCACGGCACCTAGCCGAGTCATGTACTTTGTAGAACCGTGCGGCGGCTCGCGCCATCTGTTGTTGCAACTCCGTACGATCAAAGGAATTTTTCAGTGAGCGCCGCTTCGCAGGTAAGCAAAGCAGAAATGTCTTTTGCTACTCGCTTAACTATTGCTTCCGTAATTAGCGTCTTTGTACTGACGCACTTAAACCTTAACTAACAGTCATAAGACAATGCACACATGTCTACGTTTATTCAGAAAAAAGCAAATGGGGTACTGTGGCGGAGTGGTTCCGTGTTTACCTCGCACTGCAAAGAAACAGTGTTCGACACGGCAGGTTTCCTGAAAACATTTAGTGTTTCTTTACTTTCTTCTGATTTTCGCGTTACAACTACAACGCCGACACCGGAATTTTTTAGACATGAGGCCTGCGTTAAAAAGTCATCACTATATTTAGCCAAACTGCCAGGATTTGATTTCGCGGCCTGTGATGTCACGGGAGGATGTTCGAAATCGCCACTAGGCCACACGTCCTCACATATACACAGCTTTTCACAAATGTTTTCTCTATGGTGACACTGCGGTTGAGCCACAAATCATTCCTGGTTTCAAAAGTTTAGAAGGGTGGATTTTCTGAAAACGCCAAGGGTGAACGCCGGGCGGGATGCCTTTACAAATCATACTCGTCGTCCGCATCATATTTTTAGAGCGCAGCTTTTTGGCGCCCGTTCCTGCGTTTCGCGTCGTCGTCGGAGTCACCGTCGTTGTCCCTCGTAACATCATCCGCCTCCCTCCCCCCCTCTTGCTGCGTGGCGGCGACGGTGATCTCCCCTGAAATGCCACCCCTGTGCGGCGGAAAGCAGAGCGCCAGATCGGTGGCGGTGGATCTCGATATGTGCATCGCCCGAGCCGAAACACATATCCGCCGCTTTCCGCCACTGCGAACAGCCTGCCTATTATCTGCCAGTTCTTTCTGAGAAATGAACGAGGCAACTGGTAGGAGTCCGTCTGCCGTTGCTGCTAAACGAGCTGCCAGAGCAGAGGCCCAGCGCCGTCACCACCACAATCCAGAGGTGCCTGCCTCCGAAGCAGATCTCTTACCGTCGCCGCCATCAATATGATCCAGGAGTGCGCGTAGCTGAAGCGGAGGCTAAGCGCCGTTGCCGAGAAAACCCTTCCGTTCGCGCCGCCGAATCGGAGGCTCATTGCCGCCGTCGAGAGCAACCTGGAGTAAACGACAGTAAAGCAGAACCTAGGCGCCGCCTCCGAGAGGACCCTGCCGTTCGCGCCGCCGAAGCGGAGGCTCATCGCCGCCGTCGATAGCAAGCTGGAGTAAATGATATTGAAGCAGAAGCTAGGCGTCGCCTCCTAGAGGACTCTGCCGTTCGCGCCGTCGAAGCGGAGGCTCATCGCTGCCGTCAAGAGCAACCTGGAGTAAACGACATTGAAGCAGAAGCTAGGCGTCGCCTTCGAGAGGACCCTGCCGTTCGCGCGGCCTAGGCCGAGGCTCATCGCCT
>JAJIZL010060895.1:460-14180 GCA_023969395.1 Amblyomma maculatum
TGCTGCTGCTAAACGAGCTGCCAGAGCAGAGGCCCAGCGCCGTCGCCGCCAGAATCCAGAGAAGTAAGCGAGGCTAAAGCAGAAGCTCATCGTCGCCGTCGAGAAGACCCTGCCGTTCGCACCGCCGAAGCGGAAGCTCATCGCCACCGTCGAGAGCAACCAGGTGTAAGCGAGGCTGAAGCATAAGCTCATCGCCGCCGCCGAGAAGGGAGTCTTTGTTAAAGGAATACATGTGGAAAATAAAAAAAAAATTCTGTGATAGCGCATACATGTGTTGCTCGATTTCTTTGCCTCAATCTATCGAAAAGGTGAAACAGCTTATTTGCTGCGCTCAAATTTCGCATTAGGAAGTAACGTAATCGTCGATAATTTTTTTATAGTGGTTTGGCCTCTGAGTAATGTGCGTTTTGGCATGTATGTATGTATGCATGTACCCAATGAATTATTTTTGTGCTTGCACCACTCAAAGAAAAAATGGCAGTGGCTTAGCTCAGCTACGACAGGATACAGGTTGCGAGAGGTTCATTTCTTTGGCTAAATTTATTTTGCTTGACAGAGACGAAAACTGCTAGATGATCTGTGAAATAGCATGCAGCAGTCTCATTTTTGTCTACGAAGCATTTCGGTTTGGAAAATTCTCCCCTCGCGGTCTCATACAGCCAAAGTTCAGAATGAAATAATTAGATATATATGCTGAGCACAACAGTGCATATTATCTAAAAAAATTAGAGAGCATTGCAGAATTTGCATTGGAGTAACGCGAAAGCGGGCATGCTGCTGTTGGTTGCTTCTGGTCGCTGCTAGTTGCTTCGAGTTACTTAGTTCACTTCTTGTTTACCCTTTTTTGTCTTTGTTACTTTTAAACTGCGCGCCAATCCCTTCCTATGCCTTTTTTCGGCTCTACTTTCGGTTGCGTGACGTCGCATCCTCTACGTCACATTAAATCACTTCTTGTTTATTAATTTTAGTCTTCTAGTTGCTTCTGCAACCCGCCCAGCGCCGACCTACGCGTGCGTCGCTGCAACCCCCCCCCCTCCTTTGGTTCCCCCACGCCGCAACTGGCACCAACCTACAATCCCGTCAATGTAATGTCGACGGTTAAACCTGCACCACCCTATTACGCACCTTGGCGCCCCTCCTGACCAGTTTGGTATTACTGTGGCATTAGAGGCCATATATCCCGCTTTTGTCGTCGCCACCTTCAGAACGAGCGCCGTGGTTACGACACCTTCGAAAGTGACATGCCTTCAACGTCATATTATTTGGCCGGTTTATTCCAAGCTCACCTCGACCATCCTCCTCACCTCCAGAATTCTCGTCTTAGCCTCGTGGGACTCATGTATCCCGACGCCGGTCCCCGTCCCCATTCCGCCGCTCAATTTCCCCTCTCCGACCCGCAGCAACTCTCCCTGTCCGCCATCCAGACAACTAAGCGTTGCAGTTTCCGGAGGTCAAACTGCATTCTGCGAACTTACTAAAGGTCCTCCTGATAGCCAGTATAATGTGATTTTTGTTTTCGCTGAAGGATTACCGGTCGAAGCATTGATTTATACAGGGGCTGCAATTCCTATCATTCACGCTGATTTGTGCTACCGTTTGCGAAACGTTACCACACCATATGATGGGCCTGTACTCTGTGAAGCCAATGACGTCCCTTTACACCCTTTAGCGAAGTGCACCGTACGAGTTGTTATTGACGGCGTCCGCCATTATGTGTAGTTTACTGTGCTCTCACGTTGTGCGCATCTGATGATTTTTGGATGGGATTTTTTGTCAACCGCTTTGGCGTTAATTTCTTGTGGCGCCCGTGTTATCAATATGAGAGACAGTGATTTTTTATCTGAAATATCTGAACGACATCATCCCTTCGTTGCCGCCGCTGATACTGCTTTGCCTCCTCAGTGCGAAAAATTACTTACTGTTGTTTCTGAATACATCACTGACGGGGACGTACTCATCACACCATCTGATCGTCATCTTGCACGCGGCATCACCTTCCCGTCTAGTCCTGTCCGGTTCTGCAACATCTCAGCAACAGTAGCGGCCACTAACACTTCACGTGAATCCCTCGTGCTCCCAAAAGGAACTTCTCTCCCTTGCATGGTGGATGTTCAACCTTTGTCCCTGATAGTGCCCACCGCCCCTCTGCTTCAGCACCGTGTTCCGCCAGACGTCTCTCTTTCTGTTCTTACAAAGACTATTAATCCTAACCTCACGCCGAACCAACGCCAAGAACTGCTGACATTGCTTCGACACCACCAAGCCACTTTTAATGCCACTTCCCCACCACAGGGACGGACTAGTATTGCGCACCATTGCATCATTACCGAAGGTAACTCTATTGTTTGCGACTCCCTTATCGGCTTTCCCTCTCTGAACGAAAAATATTTGAAGAAAATGTAAATGACATGCTCCGTCGCAATATTATTTTTTCCTCATGAAGCCCATGGCCCTCTCCAGTAGTTAGTGTTAAAAAAAAGGACGGCTCGGTACGCTTTTGTGTTGATTACCGGCACTCAACAAAATTACCGCAACGATCTATACCCGATGCCAAGAATTGATGACGCCCTTGATTCTCTCCAAGGCGCTCAATATTTCTCGATCTTGAACCTCCGTTCTGGTTATTGGAAAATACCTATGCACGAAGATGGCAAAGAAAAGACCGCTTTTGCAACTCCCGATGGACTTTAAGAATTTAATGTTATGTCTTTCGGACTTTGTAACGCACCAGCGACATTTAAAAGAATGATCGATACTGTATTTCGTGGCCTAGAATGAAGAGCCTGTTTATCTTACTTGGATGACATTATCTTACTTGGATGACAAACACGCCCTCCGCTCACAGCAATTAGCCGATGCCTACTGCCGTCCCGTCATCGACCGCCTTATCGGCGCTTCGGACCTACCCAATGCTCGTCTCCGCCGACAGCTTCGCAATTTCAAGCTCGAAGATGGCATGCTACTCCGCTACGTGCATTGCCCTGATGCAACTCGCTGGATCCCAGTCGTGCCGCGCGTGTTTCACCCACGTATACTGGCGGCTCTCTACGATGACGCTACTGCAGATCTCCTTTGTTTTGACGAAACCTATGACGGCGTCAAAAACGATTCTTTTGGCCTGGCCTACCATCCAGCGTTACTAGATACGTCGCAGCCTGCCCTCTGAGCCAACGTCGCAAACGGCCGACTTCTTTGCCCGCTGGCCTTCTACAACCTGTTCCGCCACGCCATTCGACGTAGTCGACATCGACTTATATGGGCCCCTACCTCTCTCCGATGGGGGTAGCCAATGTAACAGCTGTCGACCACCTTAGACGCCACGCTGAGACAGCACCTGTACCAACTGGTTCCGCTCAAAAGTAGCAAATTTCTTTTGCCGATCAATTGTATTGCGTCATGGCGCTCCTCGGGTGCCCATAAGTGACCGCAGGACGGCCTTCTTATCGACAGTCGTTGCGCGAAGTTCTTCACGCGTCATCCACCCTTCAAAGGGAATCTCAAGCTGCCATCCCCCGACTAACTGTCTGACTGAGCGATTTCATCGCACCTTATCGGATATGATCTCTATGTACATCACAAAGGATCATCGAAATTGGGACACTATTCTACCATTCGTCACAGTCGCCTATAATGCAGCAGTACAGTGGAATACCGGTTATTCTCCATTTTTCCTCGTTTATGGCCGTCCTCCCACTACAATTCTCGACGCTTCCTTCTCTTCTACGCCCGACTACTCCACATCAGTACCTACCCAGCTCTTATCTCGTGTGGCCAGAGGCCACCATCTTGACCGCCTCAACGCAGCAGCGTGCCATCAAGAACGCAAGAGTTGCTACGATTCTACTCATCGCGTGGTCTCTTATTGTCCTGGTGACGAAGTACTTCTTTATACACCACTGCGCAATCCTAGCCTTGGTGACAAATTCCACCACCGCTACCTTGGTCCCTACGAGGTCATCAGCTAAACTTCTCCAGTTAACTACAAAGTCACGCCTGTTGATCCCCCATTCGATCGACGAAACCGTGGAACTGAAATCGGTCATGTTTCTCGCTTGAAACCGTTTGTGCGCCACGATGCATCGGATAGTTAGGAGCGGCCAGGCTGGCCACTTCCGACCCCCCGGGTGCGTATTAGCAAACAATATCGCGTAAGAGCACTCGAGCAGACAATGCTCTGGCACGTTAGCTGATGATAGTGTTAGCTAGTCCCTTTGTAACGTGATTCCTCTGAGCAGCGTCA
Source organism: Amblyomma maculatum (assembly GCA_023969395.1). Taxonomy (NCBI): domain Eukaryota; kingdom Metazoa; phylum Arthropoda; class Arachnida; order Ixodida; family Ixodidae; genus Amblyomma; species Amblyomma maculatum. Next base: position 4,701 of record JAJIZL010060895.1, read on the forward strand.
CCTAGCGACAAGTAATGGAAATATTCGCTCAACGAATAAGAATACATTTAAAGGGCGCTGATCCCGTCGCCTGCGTGGCACAATCGATTAACACGACGCCTTTCCGCTCTAATGCCACTAAAACATCTGTTCGATTCCTGTGTTCTAATTTTGTTTCCGAATTTTTGTTTGCAATTACTTTCACCGTAATCATTTCCTGCCTTGAGTGAGTGTATGTTACCTTTAGGTTACGTTCAGAGACATCTTTCAGCAAAAAATCGCCGTTTGCAGTGAGAGTATGTTACCTTTAGGATGCGTTTAGAGACACCTTTCAGCAATAATTGCCATTTAACTCACAGAGACCATCGTCTGCTCCAGTGCGCCTACGGGATAGGGTTTGGCAATGCGCCCCCCGGGTAGATTGTGTGAGCTTTCCGTGAATCGTCTTTCATTTGTACATGCCATGATCTTCTTCTTTCATTTGTACATACTGTCATCATCGTCCCACCGCGCCAGCTCCAGCAGGCGCCTGGGTTAGTGATTGGATTAAAAACGCTAGACAAAGCATCGCTGGCCTGGGCGTCGCGACCTTGGCGCCTCTACCTATTTTTCTTTCACAATATTTAGTAAATTTGGAATATGCTATATTCGTCACAGCTCGTTGTCCAACACGTTGGACAATATAAGTCATTTCAAGTCAATAGTTGGTCCTTTCCATCACTTATGCTTATTGATAAGCATTTTTAGTCATTTATAGTCAATTGGATTTCACGGAACGCATCAAAAATCCCAGAATTTATATAATTGGTTACAAGGAAAGGAAAGACACAGTATCTATCACTCGGGGAAACTATTTGACACGTCTCACGGACAAATATCGCAGACCCGAAGATTTTTATCATTAGCTTAGAAAGGCTTCTGTTTTATATGCTGCAAATGCTAATAACCAATGAGTAGGGGTTGGACATTTCGGTTTAAACCGAAAAACACCGATTAAGGTACGCCAAAAGCATTTTGAAAGGTCAGTACGTTTTCATGCACACCGCGAACTCTCGGTAGCGGGAGAACATTACAACCATGTTCAATGTTGGATGTTGGTTTATGTTCAGCAGTTGAGGGTTTTGAGGCATTGTTCATGGCCTCACGAATGAGAAAAGAATGGCAGCCGTGCTTCCTGACCCTCACAAACCTGTCACGCCTTCGAGGAGGGGCGCTTGCGGCAAGGCAGGCACTTTGAGGGACTAAGGACAGACCAGAGCGTTTGCAGCGCAAGTGCTTCCAGCAAATTGTGAAGACCGAAACCAGTCAGTTTTTTGCCACGTGACACTTCTCATAATAATAATAATAACAATAGACACAAACATGCACAAACCAAGAATGTAGAAATATTTATTGATAACTTGAGAGCCGCAAGTAAAACCTTTGTTTCTTTTTTGCATCACCTGTGCTCTTACATAAAACTCACGTTCTTTTTTGTTTTTTGTTTTTGTTTTATTTCAGTTACTGATTTCTCTAAAGTGTCAATTTATGTTTTATATGCGTTTTGTCATAACACCAATCTTATACATGGCAATACCATTTTCTTCCACTAGTTTAGCTGCATATATGACCAACTCTGCAATAAATAAAATGCGTAAAAGAACATGCAAGAAAAAAAGCCAAAACGAACACTGCCTCACATTTAACTGTACACGCATGCCTCTTATCTCGCCGAAAAAAAAAACGATGTTTCTTCAGCGGAAAATATTATTAACCGAAATAAACAGGAAGTTGTGTTTGCAAATAAAAATCGAAAAACGTCGGCCGAATTCTCAGTAAATAAAAACAAAACCTTCAACCCCTACCAATGAGATGCAGGAGCGTAAGTTTCTAAGCACCACGATCTTATTTCAAGTCGTTTGATACCAGACGCATGTGTCTGCGACCAGTCGTTTGCCAGATACACACACCTGAAAACACAAATTTATACCATTTGACCCCCAGAGGTTGATGGTGCAACTTTGCCATCAGCAGAATAGCAGATTTAGAATTAAAATTTTACGCGTGTGAACCAACTATTCGCTAGACAACAATCCAGTCTCTCTATCACCATCCATAGGGTCACAAATTGACTTAGGTACATGTCTATAAATATATTCATTTGAATGCACCACATGCATTTAACTAAAAAGCATAGCTGTCCAAAGCGGTTCACCACTGAGGGGTGGGAATGTTTCAATTTCGCTATTAGGTTCCAAATTGTGATATCAACACGCCAAACATTTTACGATGATTCGTTTTGTACTGCCGATGTCCGCCTGCTGCTACTTCTACTACTTTTGCTGCCATTCTTCGCCCGCTACAGTGGTTCAGTGGTTAAGGCGCTAAGTACTGAACCAGAGTACCCGGGATTCATCCCGACTAAGGTGGCCACGTTTCGATGGCGGCGAATCTCAAAGGTGTCGTGTGCTTTTGGATGTCAGTGCAGGTTAAAGATAACCAAGTTGGCCAAATCATTATGAGCCCTCCACTACGGCACCTTATTTTTTTTTGTTTCGCATCTCCCTCCTGTCCATTTCGGCGCAGGTCAGGAATCCATCCACAAATGTGACAGTTACTTGCGCCTTGCCTTTATACTTAGCAATTCTTCGCTATGGCCGCCGGAATTTACACGCCTGTTACAGCTGCAACGTACAGAGGTCGTCGCTGCTACTGCGTCATAAAGTTTGAAGATTGATCTTGACTATCAATAACGACTTACCGGACCGTTTAGCTCCGGTCTGAATCTCAGACCTTAGGGTGGACGCTATCTTGATTGCTAAAATAGAACACCACAATGACGAGTGTGAGTGAGTGAGTGAAAAACTTTATTAAGCTCTAGATTGGCTTGTCTTCTGCGGTTTTCAGATGGCTTCGTCCATCTTCTAAGGCAAAGGTCGGTTGCCCTTAGTCCAGGGCTCCGCTGGATGCTGCTGCCAGTTGTGCTCGCCGAATCAGACCTTCTTGGTCGACTCGAACACTGGTTCGGGCTTACAAAAATTTGTATCCCTGGCAAAACCGACCAAATTCGCTTAACGTAAGAAGCAAGAGATTACACACTAAAACATTTTGAAAAGCAAAGTGCGCGTGTGCTGTGCGATGTCAGCGCACGTTAAGGAACCCCAGGTGGTCGAAATTTCCGGAGTCCTCCGCTACGGCGTCTCTCATAGCCTGAGTCGCTTTGAGACGTTAAACCCCACAAACCAACCAACCAACCTTTTGTTGCACATTACTGCAGATGATCGTAACAGATAGATCCCACGCATGTAGATGAATTTGTTCGACAGATAATAGAAAGTGCCGATACCGTTATTGCTTCATTCAATAGAAGTGCTACAGATTTCAATCCTTAGTTATATGTTAATGTTCTAAACACATACCAACCGAGCAATCACTATGTGTGAAGAAAATTTACAACCACATTACGACTGCATTAGGCGGCACACACCATAAATTTTAAATGTTCTAAACACATACCAACCGAGCAATCACTATGTGTGAAGAAAGTTTACAACCACATTACGACTGCATTAGGCGACACACAGCATAAATTTTATTTTGTACGAACAAACGACAATAGATGCACACTGCGACAATTCCTTATAGGGTACACACTGAGATAAAAGCGTGCCCCCCCCCCCCCCCCCCCCATGCCACGAAAAGAAAATAAAGCAAGAGTAACTGTTCTTTTAAAGAAACATGAACAGTAGTTACACATGCTCATTGCGACTGCACAACATAAAGAGTTCTACATGTAACCGCCGACACCACACCATGCATCATGATGTGGCGAAAAGAAACGCGCGTAGTATAGTAAATAACAATGTTACTCTCCCTATGTTCGGGTAAAGCATGATAACAAAGTGTGGAGATAGGTTAGCAGCATTACTTTTCGGAGACTCTCTGCAGCTTTTATCTGCCTAGTTGTCAAGTGAATTGTTGAATACAATTAGGGGGACAAATAAGCTCGAATCTTAAGGGCGTGATACTTTAGCAATTGAAACTCGCAAATTACGTTTATTCACATTTTTAACTTTTAATTTATTACAGTGGCACATGTAGTAGAGGAAGTAAAAGAAAGAGAGCGTAATCGGTAGAAGCAGAGGACGCTGAAATGTAGATCCGTTTTTCTCTCGTAGGCAAACGAAGGTTGGGAAGCGCACGCAGCACCTCCACCAGATATGTGTAAGAGTTGTTACACCGAAGGAAACTGCAGCGGCTGAACGAGGGCACCAAGAGAGCTTAACAAGGGAATCAGTTTCCTCTAGTTCTACAGATTGCGCCTTCTTTTTTCCTTTTCTTCTACTACGCGCGTTGCGCAAATGTGATGTGCGGCGTGCACCAGACCGCCGGACGCTGACGTGCGGAAGACGCGGAAGTGCAGTTACGTTTTCTAGTGCTCTCGTTCCTTTGTTCAGCTCTCTCGGTGCCCTCGTCCAGCCGCTGCAGTTCCATTTCAGTGTAACAACTGCTACAATATAGTGTTTTCTTATAGAGAGAGACAGAAACTTTTAATGCCAAAAGAGTAATCATAAGGCCGTGTCGGCCTGGTGTGGCCCCCAGGTGGGGGTGGTGGTGGTGAAAATGTTTATTGAATCTTGAGCCTTATTGACTGTTTTGATGGGTCGGCTCGATATCGCGTAAGGTGGCCGGGAGCTTGTGGCTCTCAGTGACTCTTAGAGCCCAGCCCACCAGCTCCTTTTGTGCAGCTGGATCCGAGTTGGACACCGCGATCTCCCATCGCTCTATGTCTGTTAGTAGCAAATTGCGGGATGGCTGGAGCTCAGTGCACATGTACAGGATGTGATGAAAGTCTGCTTTGGGTGCCCCGCAGAGGGGGTATACAGGGGAGAAAAGGCCCGGGTGGATGTGGGCAAGGTGTGCTGGAGGTACGAAGGTACGGGCCTGGAGCTGGCGCCAGGTCACCTGCTCGAGTTTAGATAGTGATTGGTGTGGGGGCGGATACTGGAGTCGTTGCTCCCTGTTGTGGAGAGTAATTTCGTTATAGGTAACCAGGCGTTCTCGTGCACTACCTGGGTCTGTAGCTGGCCCTGCTCGGTAGACGTGCGCTCGAGCTGTGTTTTGGGCAGCTTCATACCCAGGGTTGCCCGCATGAGCAGGTACCCATAGGAGCGACGCTCTTGGCCCACGAAAGAAGCGCAAGCTGTGTCTTCTTGTCTGAGCGCGTATAAGTTGGTCCCAGCTCTCCTCGGAGGAAGCTGGCTGTAAAGTACGAGGGCTGGTCTTCCCCTACATCCCCAAAGGGTGTGTGCCAATGTGGCCGTTACTGCACAGTCGCAATGGGGCAAATGGGGTCGTAGACTCCGTCCGTAATCAGTGCCAATCTCAAATAGCTGAGAATAGAATTTGTTTGAAATTTACGCAGTATGGTGGCCTACGATCTGTCAAAGTCTGGATGGGGAGACGGGAAGCGTCGTCTCGTCTCTCTGTGTAGGTTGGTGAATTCGGCAAAAGTCAAAGGGGACTCGGCGAAGGCCTCTGGATCCGGCGAAAGCCTCTGGATCTGGTTTTTCTGACTTTGGGCTAGTCGGTCGACCCCTTCGTTCCCAGAGTTCCCCGCGCGGGAGGGTACTCAGACTAAGTTGATTTAATGATCGGGAGTGCTGCCGCGGAGTATGCGTGCGGCGGTTGGGCTGATAAGGCCTTTAGAATAATTTTGAATCGCATGTTTGGAGTCACTAAGGACTGTGTGCGCACGTGGGTTGGCGATGGCCAACGCTATCGCAGTTTCCTCCACCGCGGTGGGAAAGGGAGCGCTAACCGTGGCAGCAGTAACAAGTGTGGAGTGTGGCGTGGCTACGCATGCAACATAGGTATTGTCACTTTGTCTCCTACATCCACGTAGCATACGTGGTCGTCTGCAAGGCAAGTGTCTTGGCCGTGATTCGAAGGCGTGCGTCGTGGCGCTCAGCCAGCATATTCTTGGGAATGGGTTTAACTGTGACGCGGCTGTAGACCTCTATAGGAAGGGGAGCTGCGTGATATGTATTCCCGATAGGAGTTACGTGTAGGCGGTCAAATATAAGGCGACCAGCCTACCGAACTTCGACTTCAGCGGTAAGCTCTGACGCCGCTTCTTGAAGCTTGAGTCTCAGTGCTGTTCAGCGGAAACCCAAGTTTTGATTTCATGCAACCCTGGTTACACAGCTACATTGTTAAGGATATGCTGCCATATCAATTCACACATATGACAAAAAGTTTTCAGTTTGCTGTAGTTGGTTCTCTTTCTATTGAATTGTTTTCTTTCTTATACGCCAATAATTCAGAATCAGCTAATACTGCTATTCTTTTCTGAGCATTTGACACCTTGGAAACCTCTTTTTTCAAGTTTAATTTTGCAGTTATTTCACTCAAGTATTCCATCGATTATACGATATAATGTTCACTAATTAGCATCATCTAGCATTGTCTTTTAAATCCGATAATATTTACACATTTGAACAACTCTTTACCAATATTTCATTTCTTAAAATGGTTATATTAACTAATTTATTAATTGACCCTTTAAATATTCTTTATTAGCATCATCACGCATAAAACCTTTATTCTGATCTGCAAGATTATGTAATTTTCTAGCCAGCGAACTGCGATATGTGAGGCAAACAGTGCCGCATCCGCATTGTTATCCGGAAAATCTGAACGCAATAAACAGCCCCACTCAGGTCTGAGTTTCTTCAAAATCCTTCCAGAATAAATGTAGTCGCAGACATCCCTACTTGTTCGCGTTACAAAAATGAGAAAACAATTACAATTCCTCCACTGGATATATAACTGATTACAGCAGTACAGCACACACCCTGAAAAATATTTCATAATTACAGAAAAGTAAACGATTGCAATCACTTTACTTTTCATCCAACTTTATTGGAATTACACAAGCTCATTTAAACTGGAATAAAGTATTGCAGCATTTTCGATATTTTTCTATATGCAGGAACATTTTAAAATCAGTGTTAGCCTTTATCAATGACCCTGGAGTGTTTTTTGGGAAGACGTCATCTGCTGCATTGAGCACTCCTCTACAATTAAGCCCGAAAATCTAGGGTGGTGTTACGACCCCTTGCACACTCGTTCTTAGTTGGGCAGTGATTTCATTGCAGTTCCTGAATGCTCCATGATCTGCAGCAGTGGTTCATTGGTTAGGAAGCTCGACTACTGAACCCAAGCACGCGGGATCGAATCCTTGCCTCGGCGGCGGCTTTTAGATGTAGGCGACAAGCAAATCTTATGGATGTGCGATATTATCCCCGATGCTTCTTCCCTATAGCCTTTTCTGCATAGGTATTTTTACAACTGGTGATCAATAAAAAAACAAAGAGTTGAATTTGCGGAAAGGTAATATTTTAAAATGTAAACATTATATTACAAATTAACCAGAAAGTTTAACTCATAAGGACTACTCGATTACAGCTATTCAGTTACAACACTGCACTCATCATACACACCCACTGCTGCTAGAGTGTAGTTAGTTTTTTCTACTTCACCATAGTTCTGCTATGTTGCCCTTTATTACCTGCACCGCGGCTACACCCTGCACCACTTTGCCGACCAACTCCTTGCAACGCAACCTCCGAAGTTCGTATCTTTTGGCGACCAGAAGCTCGATGCTTATAATGCTGTCAAGAACATAGTTTTTCACAATGCCCTGTATGACCTAATTAGAGCTTCCTTCTCATGCAAGAATATAAAAATGCGAGAGGAACAAGTTCTTAATGGATAGCGCCAGCACATGACTGATATTGAGGGATACAGATAGAGCATAAAAGGATGCAGACAGGGCGACCATACGAATGAGAGGAAGTGGATAACTGATATGCTGCGAGCATATAAGTGTAAAAACGCTGCACTGAGAAGCTTAGCTCAAACACTTACTAACTAAACAAAGAACCTAAAAAAAACTAGCTCAATTCGTCAATGTACACTTGCACGCCCCCTGCAATAATTACACTTAAATATTTTGTTTGGTATATTACAAAGAAGGCAAGTGTGTATAGTATGACACAGCATGCAAAAAATACTGCGAATATAAAAAGATAAGCTCGATAAAAGATGGAACTTCAACTTCTGTAGTCGTTGTAAACCAAACATGTATTCATTCATCACTCAGGTCGTGAATGTAATATCTATGAACAGACTTGAGAATATCTGAAATATATACGCTTTCATCAGTTACGATTTATTTGATTGATGATTGAAAAGTGAGTATTGCTTGGTAGATGCTGGCAAGCAGAATATTTTCCTTTTTTTGACCACAGTAATGTATGTATGCCAGCAGGAAGTGTACTGCAGAAACACGTTCGTTTATGCAGTTTTTATTATCACCATTTTTAGGCCTTTTATGTATAGTATTAATTATTGTTTTTTTGTTTTTAAACGCTGATCAGTTCTGCCATTGGGTTATCTTAGCAAGCGTACTGAAAGGGGTTACCATTCCCTTCTCCAGTGGATCACATTTTGTTATAATCTTGCTGTGAACTGTCTGTTATGAGTGGCCTTGCTCAGCAGAGCTCACCACGTTCTTGAGATTCTGAAGCCCTTCCACAACGACAAACCACTAATCCATCGGAGAATCAACCTTTCTATGTCCATAATGCACGGTATACTAGGTGTTGCCAAACGAGAAATGAAAAATTGATCATTGATCTCTGTGGTATCAGCGAGCCAGTGTGAACTGGACTCCGCCGACCATTACGTCTTTTACTGAGGGCTCAAACTCTGCAGAATAAATGTAGTCACTCTTATAGTCAATAGAACAGTGGGAAAACAGTGCTAGCCCAAGTAGCACAAAGTGGGCTATTAAGTGGGTCCTGTGCTGTGCCAATGGCGGCCGCCCACATGGGTCTTAATCAAGATTTGCAAATATTGCCTAGAGAGGCCCCGCGTGGATTGTCCAATTTTCTACTATCGTTCCAATTGGCACCCATATGGGCAGCGCGATTAGGTTCGCCCGCATTCGGTCCATATAGCCGAATGTGGGCAGCAACCAAAAGTACTACTGGGACACACTTTTGCACAAGCTGGTGCTGCCCCCGGGATCACCGTTATAATGCTTGGGTTGGTTACTCCGTCCAACAGCCGAATAGTACCAGCGCGGGGTTTACGGAGTGTAGCCCAATCAAAGTGGGCCCTCATGGGATAAAGTTGGAATTTTCAGGGCCGTGTTTCACAATCAAGTATGAAATGTTAAGTTCTACTTACTTACCTCGTTTTCTATACTGAGCAAGATAAAAGAAATTTATTCCGAACAGTTTAATGATGTCGATTGGCTCACTTTGCTCCTTATATACTCTGTGTCAAATGATAATGGCGCCGCGATTATTAGAAGGTAGCGAGTACATACTCTTAAAGAGGAGCAGTTACTGCTGGTTATGTTCTGCCAATACTGCATAATTAACATAGTTGTCAGAGAAAAAAAAGATACATTGTGAGACAGGAAGAAGCACCTGCAGGATCACAATATCC